>JAVQIZ010175819.1:0-15885 GCA_036023535.2 Galaxias brevipinnis | reverse complement strand
CCGGCCACCGTGTAGGGCTCCATGTCCAGCTCCCGGGGGAACTCAAAGTAGTCGTTGAACTTGATGGCGCACTCCCGCTCCCAGTCGTAGTCGAAGCGCTTCAGCTGGATGGCCAGGACGGGGGGCAGCTTCTTGATCAGTAGACGCTTCACGGTGTCCACCTGAGGGGGAGTACAGACAACGTCACAAATCACAAATAACGAATCCTCCATTCCACATGAACCAGTAAGAAGGGGATTAAAAGATAGTGTAGTAGATCCAGGTGAATTAAGGTCACATCAGATAATCCTCATAAAGTCATTAGCTAAGACTTCCTTTATAGATGCTAGTCACAAGAATATTTTCCAATTGTCTTTCTCCAAGTCAGTGTAAAAAGGTTTCTCACTTGTATGCACTTTCCCTTATGAATATAAATCAATATAATATACATTTGGGCAGCGTCCCAGTTCCCTCCCTCACCTTCTTGTTGCACTTTTCACAGTGGTAGGCGTTGGCTCCCTCCAGCAGGTCTCCTTTGACGTACTGCTCCATGGAGTCCAACAGGTTCTGGTGGTTCCTGATGTCCACGTTCAGCGTGGTGAACGACTCCTCACACTCGTACCTACAACGCACACACACAACCCCCAAGTCAGCGTAGAAACGCGGATGAGTGATCAATACAAGAATAAGTAAATGACGGACCCCCCCCCCCCAATGGACTACCGCAGAGGCCTGTCTGCAGCGGGTGTACCTGTGGGGGCAGCCCTGGCAGATCTTCTGGTCGGCGAAGGAGCCTCCGAGCACTTTGCTGAGCATGGCCGGGTGGCCCAGGGCCTTCAGAGCCTCGTCCAGACTGTCCACCAGGGAGTTAAAGAACTCCAGGGCGTCGTGCTGCTCCCGCAGGTTCACCGGCTCCCCCCACAACCTGGAGGAGTAGGTGGAGGATGAAATTACACAGGTCTGGCTGCAAACGGCACATTTTCAAACGAGCAAAATTACGTTTATGAACGACCAATTACAAAGAAAGACAGCCCTCCTACCTGAACTGCTTCCAGAATCCTCTGGGTACGTAGTACTGCAGCCTGGAGGCCGCCAGGTGGCCAAAGATGACCTGCAGGTGGCGCAAGACCCCAATGTTGTACTCCTTCCTGTCCTCAGACTTACTGGAGGGCTTGTCGTCAAACTGGTGGTGGTAGCTGAACACCTCGTCCCGTGGGTCCACATTGCTCTGTGGAAACATCGTGGAAGCGGACATAGAAAAACATTTAAAAGAGCCTGCATTGAAACAGTTTTGCCAGTTTCCCGAGGAGAGAAAACGCTGACAGGTGCAACGGGCACCCGTTTGCTACTAAACAACACTATCTAGTAGGAATGTCTACGTCGGCACATGGCCCTCAGCTCCAAGCTCGACCCACACGGCCTGAAAGCCCGGAGATGGCTGCGTTGTCAGGCACGAGGTGTCTGAGAAAGGATGACATTCATCCTCATCGGGGCTGACGCTGACTGCCGTGAACTCACGGAGGGGGGGGGGGGCGCACGTTACCTCGTTCTCCTGCTTCTCGTCGCCGGACATGTCATCGTCCACGTCCGTGCCGGTGCCCTCGATGGCCAGGATGCCGTTGCGGATGGGGGGGATCATGTAGAGCTGCTGGATGACAGAGTTCATGTAGCAGGTGGCCCCCGCGTTCTTCAGGCCCACAAAGCCTTTGTTGGGCCGTGGCCCCACCGGGGGGAGGTACTCCCACTCTGTCAACGCCTCGCAGCCTGGGGGGGGGTAAGGAGGCGCAGCCGTTAAGAGCGGAGTAGTCCTAGCAGATGCCAGAACGTTCCACATTGTCATTGTTGTCAAGGTAATGATGTTAACCTACAGCGTAAGCTGTGCTGTCCTACTAAGCATAAAAGCAAGAGACTTGTGTAAAAATAACACCGAGATCTATTCACTGTTTGCTCGTCAAAATCCTCGACCTAGAATGTTCTGTACGTACTATAGCTCACATGTTTTGATTAAGCTGTAAAAGATGCAAGGGGGGATTGTCTGTCAGACATCTGCCCAGGCACTGACATCTGTGGGATTTGGCCATAGGGGGATAGGAGACGGTTTACTAGTTGAATGTAATTAGCCATTTGAAATAAAGCAGGGAATACGAGCTCTGAGCCCAGAAATAAGACAGTAATGAGGGGAGGGACGATACAGTTTTCAAGTAAACCATTTCTTCCATGTGCTTGACCTTTAAAAGGGTTCGCTCCTCCGTCTCCATATATACTCTAAGATGTACAACTGTGGGAGGAAGCATGCATAGACCGCTCCCCACACGCGTCTTCACATACCATTAATTTAACTTTTAACAAAAATTCGGTTTGTGCTCGAGTTTGCCTTTCCCCTCATAAGGTTACATACCTAGGTAGTACATGTCTGTGAGGGTGTCCACGATCTGCTTGAGGTTCCTGACACAGCCCACGGCCAGGGCCACCAGCAGCTCCAGGCCGGCGTTGATGGAGGCGGGGCTGCTGCACACGGGGATGGCCTGCTCCGTGGGGAACTCCCCGCTCTTCATGTACTGCAGGTACACGTTGGACGCCGGGAAGATGAAGTCGTCGATCAGCTCCTACCGAAAAACAGGGTGGGCGGGTTAACAGTAGGCAGGACTGGGGGAATCGCGTGAAACACAATGGAAATGTTGAGTTTCCAGCAGAAAAACCTTTAACGACAAATCTCAATTCATTTAATAAGTGTGAGTAATAATAATAATTTAAAAAAAACATGGCCCCATCTCTCCTACCTTGATGAGGTTGGCACCCCCCTTCTCACAGCCGATGTAGTACTTCTTCTCCGGGGTTTGGAAAGCCAGCAACTCCTTGGTGACACCTATGTGGCCTTCCAGGATGGTCTCCTCCACACCCGTTTCCCCTGTCCTCTTCACCTCATCCTGGGGGTGGGGGGGACACACACGTCACACACACGTCACACACACACACACACACACACACACACACACACACACACCGTCACACCTACAGGCCACAGACCTCCTCTGAAACCACCAACCTCTGTCTCTACATTTCTACGCCTCTCCAATGTCCCTGGCGTCTTACCCGGATCCTCTTGAGCCAGTCGATCTCGTTGTTGAGCAGCACCTCGGCGTTGGGCAGGTTGATGTTGCTGTTGTAGGCGTAGTTGAGGAGGTGCCGCAGCAGGGTGAAGTAGTCCCCGGCGTGCTTGGCCCGCTCTTTGGCTGTGCTCTGCAACAACACGGCCGACACGCACACACACACACACACACAGGCAATCAACATCTGCCCCTAAGACCCGTGAACAGGTGTCAAGGACTGCGAGGGGACCACGGGAGTTTGGAGAGAACCGACAAGTGGCGTAGGTATAGGGACAGATTATGACACGGCACAGAGCGGAACCGAGTGTACGTCCCTGGGAGCCACTCACCCCCAACACTGTGAAGAGGAGCGTGATGAAGAAGAGGAGGGGCCGGTGGCCCATGCAACACCGGGTGGCCATGAGGAAGAACTGCTCCTGGGCCATCTGACGCACCGACCTAAGGGAGGGCGGGGGGGGTGGCAGGAGAACAAGACAGCCAGCTGGATCAGGACACGGTGTGTTTCACAGAAGGACTCGTGCCAGCGCTCCTATTCCGGAAACGGAGGCTGTTGAGAGCGGACACACATACTTGCTGTGGCAGTGCAGCAGCAGGTCTATGATGAAGGTCTGCCAGGCCTTCTCCTTGCTGAGCGTGTCCAGGGCGGTGGGCATGAGGGCAAAGCACAGGGTCATGACCTCCAGGGCCTCGCAGCACACCTGCTCGTCCTCGCCGTCGGGCTCACTGGCCGCGTTTGTCTGAAGGGGAGCGGAGGTCAACGACACCGATCCAGAACCACAGCGCACGATCACGCAACAAAAATAGATCCTGAAACACTTCAGTCGCATCGAAGCTAACGTCTTCCTTAGAAGTGGTGCGTCGATTAAAAGCGGAGAGCGAACGTCTTACCTTTTCGTAGATCTTGCTGATCTCCTCGTTGGAGCTGAAGACGAGCTGCGCCGTGCCACAGCCGGACGCCCACACGATCTTCTGCACGGCGCGGATCACACAGATGTCTGGGATGTACTTGGAGGCCTGGAAGAAGTTCTGGAGACGAGGGGGGCGGTTACAGCTTACGCCACACACACACACACCAATTCCTCTACCCACCCTCGGCCCAACTATGATGGATGCCCGTTTCAAAGCGCACTTCTCATTATGGCGGGGGCATCTCTAGGCTGTTAGCTTATTTTAGTGTCTTTCTTTTAGCACAACCCCCCCTCCTTTCCCCTCACCTCGTCGGTGATCTGCTGGGCCAGGCGGATGGCCACGTTGCGCAGCATGCATTCGGAGGCCGGGTTGGGGATGTTCTGCAGGGCGCTCTGGAGGACCAGGGCCTGGTCGTGAGTCGCCTGGTTGATCTGCACCACAGACAAGGACCAATGCGCATGAGGAGCGGACAAGACATTCTCATCACAGGCAAAGAAAACAAACTCAGCTGTGGTGTGGGAAAAATACAGGAAGTTCAACCTGGATATGCGGGTTTGGCTTCTTCAGGGTGTGGTAGCATATTAAGATTGTGTGTGTGTGTGTGTGTGTGTGTGTGTGTGTGATATCTAACCGGTGAGACGGAGATGTTGCCCTCGGCGTTGGGCTGGCAGGCCTCAGCCACGGCCTTGACGTGGCCAAAGCCCACGGCGGTCAGCAGCAGCTTGGCGATCTTCAGCGCGTTGAGGTAGGCGCCGCGCCTCGTCTCCATGTCCGCGCTGGGCAGGAAGTTGTTGCGGGTGAGCATGCTCAGCACCAGCGGGAGCCCGCCGCTCTTCAGGAAGTTGTACTGGAAGTCGCTGGCGTCCTCGCCCAGGGTGGCACTTGCTGGCATCAACAGGGCATATACCACCTGAGGACAGACGTGCGAGTTAGCACGGAGGACATTCACAACTATACAAGCGTTCATTCAGGCTTAGAAAGCACAGTGGTGTGTGGAACAGAACCTATGGGCAAGAAACTTGAAGAAAGTCACCTCTATGAGGTAGAGCACTTGTGAGGGCGAGGGGCCGAAGAAGCGGGAGTCCAGAGTGGGGCTGAGGCTGTTCTCCCCGAGCTTGGCATGGTCCAGACACGCAGCACGCAGGTTCTCCACTGTGGTGTTATCTGTGGACACACACCAACAGCAGTGAGTGCCAGAAAGACTTTGACCTTACCAGGCCAACGCGTGAAACCACCACTAGGCCACACAGAACAACGCAGTTACATGTGTGTGTGTGTACCTGGAGGCATGAGCTTCATGAGGACCCTGGCTCCGTCTCGGAGCAGTGGCATGTTGAGACTGCAGCCCAGGTCGGCCACCTGCCACAGGAAGGAGATGTAGCGCAGGTGCAGCGACATGATCTGGACAACACAGGATATTGGGAGTTAGAACAACGCTGTTGACACACCGATAAACACACAAGCTAAGTCAAACATCAGCTGTTGTATTTGTGCACAGTCATTTACATGGGATAGTTGGCAAATAGTGACACAGCAGAGGTTGGCGTGGGTGTGCATGGGCTGAGAGGGCACAGGAAGGAGAGAGAGAGAGATACTGACCACTCCAGGCAAGCAACTCTCCACCTCCGGATTGGGACCCTCGCTGAAGTGGTTGCCGTGGTTTCCAGGTGATCCGGTGGAGGAGTCGGAGGAGCTGTCTGGGCTGGAGGGCATGTTGGCACTCACCTGGGTCAGCTTGGCCGTGATCAACTGGACGCACAGACACCAGGATATTAGACGATGGCCAGGGATAGCCAAAAACATCTTGACAACACCCGTCATCCACCAATCATTCCAATTCTCACCGTTTTATCTTTCAGATTGAGCTGTCCAATGAGCTTCCTGTCGTCGGCCGGATCGACCACCTCGCCGCCAATGAACAGCTCTATTTTGGTGTGGGTGGCGTTGGCCTTGATCCTGGTGAGGATGCCGCGGCGCACAGAGCCGATGGTATCGTTGGTGTGAGACCAGATGTCCAGGTCGTCCACCTGCCGGCCTTGGTTAGGGAAGCGCACTATCAACGTGATGTGCTTCCCACGGAACGCCCTGGAAGGAGAGACGAGAACAGGACCAACTGAGTTACCCACCATGAACGACCATTTGTCATAATCTCCAGGGCCTGACAGCCGTATTTCTGTGGCTGTGCGACTGACCTGGACATGGGCAGTATAGTCCTCTCCTCGTGGTAGTCGCTGTCGCACTCGTTGATGTACTCCTTGAGCACGGTGAGCACTCGGACCATGCGGATGGCCTCCTGGCGGGCGCAGTTGATGCTGTCCTTGTCCCCGTCCAGCACGCACAAGGTGTCGTAGGACGCCTTCAGGCGGTCGAAACACGACTGGATGAAATCCTCGTGGATCTCTACCTGCAGGGGCCGGTACAAGGGAACATTTTAGGGAGACCGAGCTCTGGCATTAGTGCTTTAAAAATCGATGAAGCTCTGAAAAGGTGGGCCCCACCAACAGAGATGGGCAGACACTAGATGGAGAACACAGGGGTGAAACACAAGGTTGTTTACGGATATTGATGATGCTGTCCGTCTAACAGGGGACAAATTGGCCGTATCCCGTACCTGATTGACTTGCAGTTTTGGTCCGAGGTTGGTGTAGATCTCCTTAAGCAGGTCTATGGCCCGGCTGGCAATGTCATCACTTCCTTGAATTACCACCTGGGAAGAGGACAGGAGAAAAAAAAGAAAGAAAAAAAAAAATCAATGCCTGCCCTCTGGCCCTGGTTGTCACACTCGGAGCTGCATGTTTGTGTGTGGGTGTCATGCTCTCCGACAGTCGAGGTCAGAACGGATCTTTAGCCAGCAAGGCTATGACTCATCGCCCACCAGCTCATTAGTAGCTGTCCACTTAGAATAGAAGGGCAGCACAGCGGACTAGCCATGGCCGCGCGGCAGTCTTTCCACTCGGCCAGAATTTATCCCAAAGCACTACACTTACGCAGCCCTTCGGCAGAGTGGAGCTAGAAACCAAAGAGCCTGGAAGGTTTCTTTTAATATCCTTTTGATAAACTATTCAGCACTGAAACTGCGGTTGGGAGAGGTAACGAGATTCTACAGGAGATATTGTGAAAAATACTTCTTCCACCAGCCAGCTTGGACCGGAATGAACACCTCCTCTAGATTAACCAGTTAACCCGGGTTTCATACATTTCAGAGGTATATTTAGACTGCTGCTCCTAAAGCTCAGAAAGGTAGCTTTCCTTAGCCGTACAAACAAACATGACAGTTCTTCACGGCGATGCCGCAAATGCATTGGTACACACGGAAGGATTACTGCAATGTAGGTCATCAAGCGCACAGCTGCTCTCACCCAGGCCACACAGCCTTTCATCTCTGCCGTGTGTACCAATGCCACGGCCGTGGGTTTGTGGAAGCGACAGCTACACTTCACAGGGATGATTCAACTCGGCTGGGCTTCACCTGATCTTAAAAGACACCCAGAGGACGAGTGCTTTGACTGTCTCTGGCGGGTTTGGACGGGAGGGACGGTCAGGACCGAAGCAGTGACAGGCTTTGACCATGAAGGTCCTACAGTGAAACACCAGAGACAGGGGAGGCTTTTCTATCTACACGCAGCCCTAAGCCGTGACTACAAGATTCAATGGTGTTTTAAAGAACTGAACTTGTGTGTCCGTCTACGTGATTTTGTGTGTGTACGTTTGAACGCACGCCGGCGTGTGTTTTCGTCCCCTCACCCTCCAGAGGTAGTCCAGGCCTATTAGCTCCAAGTCGTCCATCATGTAGGCCCTGCGCTTGGCCACCAGCTTGCCCTCCCTGCAGTTGACGGCCTTAAAGAACCTCTCGAAGCATTTCATGCCGTTCTCCGTCAACAGAGACGGGTCCAGCTGCAGCACGTTGTTCTCAAAGAAGTCCTTGTTGATGTCCGGATCCAGATCTGGCTCGTCACCCATCAGCTTCGAGTACCTGTTAGGGGCAGCGGGGCACAGTTACCATAGCAGTCAGTCGTTTATGGCGTGGCTGGAGCAAAGAGTGCTAGCGGGAGGTGGAAAGGGCAGCTACCATTTAAAGCACGCCTCACGGTCACAGAGAAACACGGCGTTCTCAGCCAGGCACTTCCAGATCTGCTTGGCCTGAGGGGCACACAGCCACAACTGGCCGTCCTTCAACAGGAACCTTCACAAGAAGAAAAGACAAGTCATTAAAAAAAATGGCCACACTTTTTGATTTTGTAAATAGAAAAGAGTAGATTGTGTCAGGTTTCGTTTTCTAAAGCTGACTTTCACGAAATGGAATGAATAGAGCAGGGGCAATGCTGATTTCCAACCTCAGAAAATTGAGCCTCTCCTGCACTTCCTGGACGTGACTGTAGCGGCTCCCAGCCCTCACTGTCTGAGGGTCAATTTCTGCCTGCTCCGCTGCACCAAACACACAACGCAAAGCACACACCTTGGTCACGCAAGCAAATGATTACAATAAACATAAACTGAATAGATATTACGCAAATTATTGCATTAGGTTGACTCAGATTCTAACAATTCTATTTCCAATGTTCTTTTCACACAACAACCTATGGCAACGCTCAGGGTTCAAGCTTAATTGTCTAGCTATACAGAGGCGTTTGACCACCGTATAGCCTTGGGTGACATTAGACCCATCTGTCCCCGGGGTTTGGTCCGCTACCTTTGGAGAACTGCCTCATGGTCTCCATGTAGGCAGAGAGGTTCTCGGCCACCAGGGTGACCAGGGCGTGGTTGTGTTGCAGCTGGTTGATCAGGTCATGGCGATAGAAGACATGGGGACTCCTCTGAGTTTGACTGGACACAGAAAGGTGGAGGAAGGAGGAGAGAATAAAGCCAGACATGTTTTATGATGAACAGGAATGCACCAGGCATAATAAAGCTTCTGTTTAAACATGGGGATTTGCCAAAAAAATAAATTAAACGTAGATTTTGTAATACATTTAGCCCTTTCTTTATGAATCGGAAGCGTAAGTAAGCAGCGCTGGTATCCAGGAATCTCTGGTGTTTGCTTGTGTGCAGGAACGGACTGGGGATGCAAAACGGTCCTGGACTTTTGAGTCAGACCGGACCACAAAAACCCACCCTGCAAATCCTAGCCCTCCACCCATACAGCACTGTCCATTACAACCAAATAATTCATTAATTGCTTTGTCTTTGGGTCTATGGGTAATCATTCAAATGTGCAGCTATTTTACAAGCACTTTTAATATATACATTTCATAATAAGTGAGTTCTTATAGTAGTCTATTTAAGCTTAGGATATCACAATTTCGAGTTTCCGTGTTGATGATGTACTAGTGGATAAATAGCAAGGAAAGAATGCTATTCCTTGGGGCTCAAGGCACTAGTTAACATTACCAACCTGTGCAGCTACTGCTAATATTGGCTATATATGTATTTATGACTATCTGCCTCACCGCTTTGGTTGCAACACCTTGCGTATATTCAATGCTTTCCCCATGCTCAGAGGGGCAGGGGTGAGGTCCCACTGTGCTACAACCAGGGTGAGTCTGACTGAGACGATGCATTAGCATCACTGAGAGTGTGACTGAGCTCATTTTCTCCAGCGTGACTGGGCTCATTTTCTCCAGAGCCAAATAAGTGTGATAATTTAAACCATTTGGCTGCATCTTTTAGTAAGGACATTAACTTTTTGTCCTTGCAGGTTTTCAGCCCTACTCTTAAGAGTCTTGCTTTTCTTCATTTCAAGTAAATTTCTGTACACTCAAGAGATTTTTTAGGGACACATAACATTGGCTAACCTATCAAATATGAGCCGGCAGCCCTCTAAACTGGGACACTCAAAGCAACAGCAAGTAGAATTCTTTGTTATTTTCTAGTTGCACCCACCCCATTGTCAAACAGCACGCCAGGAAACTCCCTGTACTCTAGATGGCCAGTCCGCCCCTGCTTGTGTGTGTGTGTGTGTTTTCTAGCGATAAATATGGTGGGAAAGTTTGAAAATCACCGAGGTGTTGTTTGTGAAAAACTTGAGTAAGCTCCCCAAGAAAAGCCCACAAAATGTGTCCCTGCAAACAGTCAGTGATTGGCGCTGAGAGGAGCTGGTGCAGAAAAGAACAAGGCTCTATCTCAAACACTCTGTCCACCATGGAGTGCACCTTTCCTTGACCACAGCAGTCTAGGTGCGCTCAATGGGAAATCAGTGTCATTTGAGAATAGACCCAAGAGATGGCTGGCTGAAGCAGACTCACAAATTGCAGTAAAATGTATGGATCTGTAACAACATTGGGATAAAATAATTCTACAAATTGTCAAATACCCCCCAAATTAGCTGTCAACTTACCCCACTAAGTTCGTTTGTATGTTAATAGGCATTTTCTTTCTGAAAAACAACAGGCATGTAGGCTACATATTTGCTGCATTCACTAGAAAACACTACTTCAATTTAATTTCATGGCAAAAGCAGCATAGATTTGTATGGTTCAGTGTTTATACTGCCTTCAACTCAAAAACAGTTGATCGGTTAACATATTTAAATCAGACTTATTTTATCTCACGTATTACTATGTTAGCGTACACGTAGTAGCTGAAACTCTGGATGGTAAGGTCATGCAGACTGTTGACAAAATTACACTTTAAGGGTTGGCATGCTTCAGCTCCCCCCGAAAATGTGATTAAAATACCAGGGATGTGAGTGCGTCAACTATGTGAAAAACGAAGGCCATGCATTTAATGGTGTAAAAGCACTGAATGAGAAGGACATAGCATTCTGAGCACAGCTACAAAATTTACTTTATCTCAGGGGTAGCAAATCTCAACATTAGAGAAGAAATGTAATGCGCAAAAGGTGAATGCTGATTTGTTACAATCCAACAATCATTCCTGGTCTGCGCATTGCAATTCTATCGCCGTTATTGCCCCGACCAGGATAAAACCTTCATTTTGTTACATCTGCTTTGAGGTGTTCATCAATGCTACCAATGTGAACAGTTAACAGCTTCCCTGGTAGGTTGCCTCCCTCAAGCATGACCCATTCCCCATCCATGGCTTTACCTTAGGTTCTGTGGCGCTTCTCCAAACAGGCTACAGATCTCTCTAATCTGCTTTAGCGCAGGGATCACCCATTTGTCATTGGTTCGCAACTCTTCAATGAACCGGTCTATCCACTGGATCTTCTGAGTGTCTCGGTCCTGCCAACGGACAGACAAGACATCGGCATTCAGATATCGGCATGTCGATCGCATAGTGACCCCCACCAACACAACCGAGTACACGGCGGCCATAATATTGAACCCTGTGAATTCCTGTGCGTGTGGGCACAGAGATCCTTTTTATTTTTTTTTACCTGGGAGCAGCTGTAGTCTAATATCTTGATGTGGGCGCTGAGGGCCTGGTCCATGATGTCCACGGGCACGTCTTCGCTGTGGGCCAGGTTCCACAGCAGGTTCAGCACCTTGTGGGCCATCACGCCGTCCTTGTCGTCCTCCGCCAGCCGCCGGATGAGCTCCAGCAGCTTCTCCCGCTGCTTCTTACTCGCGTTCGTCCAGCTCGCCTGCCCAGCAGAGAACCCCAGGGGGCCATAAAAGGTCAGCACAGTGCATGCTTCATGTTATTTTCCCCCTTTACTCCACCACTAAGAAGAGCGACCATGGGTTCAGGTGAATCTCCTTGATGTAGGCTAAGATGATGGCGGTCCCTCACCTTGAAGCAGTCAAAGAGATGGTCCAGCTGCTCGGGGGAGAAGTCCCAAGCCAGCTTGGCCAGCAGGTCGTGGACGTTCTTCACAATGGCCTCGTGTTTGCCAGCCTGTGGCGGGGAAGACAGGCACACTGCTGTTTTAACAGTACACTTAGTCCCAATCGGCCATGTCAACAGCATTACACACAAAAAAAAGCCTTGTGTACCAAGACAGGTGTTATATCCCACTTGTTACCTGTGCGGCCCAGATGTTGTCCAGGTCCTGCATGGTCAGAGCTTTTTCTTTGATGACGAAGCGCAGGATCTTCTCCAGCTTCTCTACGTACTGTGGCTGATGCAGGCTGTCCCTCAGCACGATGGACAGGATGTGGTTCTGCTGGATCCACTCCTGGGAGAGAAGAGGGAGAGAAGAGTGGAAGTGGAACCAAAGACGGAGAGAAGCGACCGCGGGGATGGCAGGAGAAGGCACGGGACACACTGACAGAGACAGAGGGTCCACTCACCGCCATGCGTTCTGCCGTCAGCCACTCCTCCTCCTCTGGGTTGTGCCGGTGTGTGTAATAGGACACGCTGGAGATGACCTTGTTGACTTCATTTAGTGCATTCATTTTGCCATTAAAAGAAGAAATTTGCAATAACCTGCAGATGAAATCAAGAACAATGAGTTCATCCCCTTGACCTTGCGGTGTCATTTGAATCATCTTATAAAATGTCCCTTAAGATGAATATCCTGACAAAAATCTGTTAGAAAGAATGTTACAATATGAGCAAACGAAACACAATAAAAAAAAAACTAGTAATACTCACCTAAGAATCATTTTTAACCTAAAAATCTCTAAACTCTTCACCGTCTCCTCCTGCCCTGGTACCCGGGAGGCCAGGTTCTTCAGGGACTTGATTATCATGGACAGTGCATCATTTTTGGCTTCATTCTTGGCCTCTTTCTTTAGCTCCTCGTCTGTGAGGTTCTCTAAAAACTGGGGAACCATCTCGATGACAGGGAGGAAGTACTTCTTCACTGTGTGCAGCGTGAGGAACTCGTAACATTGGCCGAAAGGCCTGCAAGACAAAAACACGACAGGTAGAAACAAGCCGACTGGACTTCAACACCCAGTTCTGAAAGCCAGCGTTGCTGAGAACAGGGGCACACAGTGCCCGTACAACATGCAGTGACGACATTGAGTGCAACCGCAATGAAGTCTGTGCGTGTGAGCAACTCGTTCTCTGGGTGGCCTTACTTGATAAGTGCGGCGATGATCTGGACGTTCAGTGCTTGGCCACTCATGAAGCGATCGTGCAGCATTTGGAACCCATTTAACGTGCCAAATTTGTTTATTAAATCCACCAACCAGCCCTGTGAATGGAGCGAGCGGGGAAAGAGAGTCAGATATTCTGTCCGCCTCCTAGCGTAGTGCACATGTCCTCAGGGAAGAGGCTTCAATCAGACATAGTAGCCCTGGAAGTACTAGGCTCAGTGCCAGCTGAGGCAGACAGGGAGCTGTGCTGCGGTAGTGCTCCAATTGACCCTCCACCCACACCGCATTCACCAGGCCCTCATGGTCAAACGCACTGGGAGCAGTCGGCGTGGCTCATTCACTATGAAGAATTTCATACATTTCACATAGTTCTCGTTTGTGTTTTTCTTTTAAAGAGGACTTCAACTTCAGAGGGACCTCAGGTTAAGGCCACAGTCCGGCATTGGCACTACTCAACGTGAATTCACTCGATGAAAAGAATGGCAGACTTAACCAATATTCTTTTCATGACTGCAACAGCAACGTGCAGAGAAATTTTTACTGTCACTGCCGACACATCCAGAGGATATTTAATCTAGCACAAGGCAAAAAATTAACCAGCGTGTTTCATTGTCTCTAAATGGGATTTGGCGGAGAGGAATGAGAGATTTTTGCACAGGCTCAGCAATATCACCTCAGATCAACCAAACATGGGTTATTAAAAATCTATTTTTAAGTCATCTCCAGGAATACCGTCACAAATCTAACATCTCCCTACACAGAGCACAGGATAGTCTGGCCCATTCAAGAGGGTCTATTTCTCAAGCGCACAGGTTAACGAGGGCCAAACGTTTTGGAACCTTTTCCCCGTGTCTTAACCTACCTTGGGAGAGCGAGGGTCTGGGGGGCGGGCGAAGAGCTCGTCGTCGGCCAGCTGGGCCCCGGCGGGGACAGTCTCGGAGGGCCGCGTGCCGTTGTAGATGTGGAACTTGCAGTGAGGGTTGGCGGCCATGGCCAGCAGCTCCAGCAGAGGGAACCAGTCCTGGGAGAGCTTGGCCACGCACAGCTCCACCAGTCGGTGTGTGTTGTTGATGATGCACCTCTGTATGGGGCCACAAGTGAATAACATTTCCCACTTAAGATCCACATAAATAGCAGGAACTACACCAGTCCCAAACCAAAACGAAGGCGCAGGTCGCATATTCTGAACAATACATATTTGAAATACTACAACAAAACCACATTATATCATCTAACATTTTAAACAGTACCACTATCTAAAGGTCCCCATCTCTGTAAGGTGCAGAAATCTGAAAGAACCACATAAGGGTAACCGATACAGTGATGACTCAACAGAACTCGGCAGTGGGTTCAGGGAGCTCTCTACCATATTGCTTACAACTATCCAGTTCCTCCACAAAACATGGACATTTTACTGAAGCGCAGACCACATTCTGTCATTGTCTAGTTTGTTTCCTCTGTCCTCTGACGCGTTGAAATCACAGATTAAAATAGAGACATACCAGATAACTGAGTTGTACCTCGAGTATTTTTCACAAAGAAAAGACAATCATAGCCCGAGGCTGGGTCTGACCCCTCTCTCTCTCTATGTTTGTGCATGTGCGTGTGCGTGTGCGTGTGCGTGTCAAGGAACTGAGAAGGGGAGAACATTTCCTCAGATCAATGCCGTTGAGTAAACCAAAACAGGCAAGGCAAGCCAAACCCCGTCCAATGAAAAGAGCATTGATCACCTCCGGCAATTCCTCCTTCCCTGCTATAGATCAAAGGCCCAACACTTAACTCAATGTGCTACTAGCAGCAAAGAGGCTGGGTGTCTGGAGACCTCCGCTGAGACACCAGCGGAGGAAGGGGAACAAAGCCCAGCAGACAGGGTGGTCGGGAGGAGGGGGTTGATGACTGAAAGGGGGACGCAGGTGACTGGGTGGGACACCGCACTCACATGGATCTCAAACTTCCAGCCGCTGACGGCCTCGTCCGTCAGGATCTTGGTGAAGGAGATGGTCAGGCCGTCACGGAAAAACCTCTGGCATGCCTCGCACTTTACGTCCAGTCCTGGGCAAGAAGAGAAAAGGCTCAATGTGAAGGTGGTGAATAAATACTGAACGGACGGGAGAGAACAAACCTACGATGGGAAACTGTCCAATCGTTTGGCTTGCCGTGGTTTTTGAAAATGTTTACAAAATATACTAAGGCAGTAAGAAATAGCACAAAATCGATACAGAGACATTCCCTTGCCTAATGAATCGGATAAAGCAATTAGGCAGGACATGCAAATGCAAATTGATTTGAAACGCCAATGAGAGCGTATCCTCACCTTTTTTACTAAGATCTATAGCAGCTTCTAAAAGGACCTCCAACTCTCCTTTGGGTAAAACTGGAACAACCCAACGGGGCCTAGAATGGACAAACACACACACACACACACACACATTCAAGTGTATATAGACAAAACGGGCAAAGTTCCTCTGGTGACCAGAGGGGAAAGCGAGGGGGTGTGCGCGTGCGTGCGTGCGTGGGATGTACCTGTTGATCATGTCGTCCAGCTTGGCCAGGTCAGTGTGCGGGAAGGCTGGCTCCTCCTCCTCCTCCAGCTGAGGAGGTCCATCGCCCTGACCCTGTTCGTCTGCAGGGCTCACCGGGGAGTTCTCGTTGGACGAGTTAGGAGACGACGCCTGCAACATCGACAGCCAGAGACAGACAGATATTGTGTGTGTGTGTGTCTGTACGTGGCCCGACAGGGTGGGCAGGTGTCTCTCCGTAAATGCCACTAAACAAGCGCAGCTGTCGTCTTATCATTGCGGCCTCCTCTTGGATGCCAAATCATACCCTTTTCATCATCTCCACAAGAAATGACAGGGGGGGGGGGGGGCAACACAAAGCGGGTATGTGTCTGAATTAATGAGTTTCTGGGTGATAGTACTGCTCCCCTTTATTCGGCTATC
>JAVQIZ010175796.1:0-15503 GCA_036023535.2 Galaxias brevipinnis | reverse complement strand
TATGCTACTCTGTTCTGAACTAAATGCATACTTTTTTAACACATCGTCGGTGAAAGCCTGACCTTGTTGAAAATAAAATCAAACGGTAGTACTTCATCGTCATGTGTCCACCATTATATTATGATGAAGAGGCACTTCCGATCTAGCGACAATAAGCCCCCTTGTCAACAAACAGGGTTTGGACCGCAGTCCGCTTGTGCTGCAGGGGTAGGTTCTGCGCGCTAAGGCGGTCAGTCGAATAACTGCGCATCATATCGCATTTGCGCAGGGAAATGCATTTCTAGTTTTCATATGACTTTTGTAGGCCTAATTATTGGAAGGCACTGCTATAGAGACACGATCAAAGTTCTTATGATTACTGTGTATATCCTAATAAACCTACCTTCACTGTACTAAGTTCTTATGATTACTGTGTGTATCCTATTAAACCTACCTTCACTGTACGAAGGTAACATTGACATTCCTAATCAAATCAAACTTTCATTACATTTGAAAATCTGAATGTCATATATAGAAGATTATATTTAAAACGTATTATTTGTAATGTGACCTTAACCCTCAACGAAGTTTAATAGGCTACCTTTTCCCAGAAATGGCCTCTTGGACAATACTAGTCAGCATGCAGTAGGAAGAAGAAGATTCATGGAAATAGGTCACTCAATGCACTTTATGACACAAAGAATATGTATGCACTGTGCAGTTAGAATTTCAATTAAGGGGAGTTTGTACTGTCTCCAAGTCATGTGGGATAGTCTACACTTTGAAAAAGTTTGTTATAAAGCTATTGTTGAGTGTTAGCCATTCACACAAGTTACAACACAGTTCAGACTGGACTTGACAGAATTGATTGATGATTCTTTTCTTACTTGCTGGATGTGAATAATCCTATTTTCCCATAAACGTCACAGTTATTGAAGGGATGTGATGATAGGAGTTGGCTAACCGAAAGAGACATAAGAACTTGGATTGAATTGAACAAGACCAAGTTTCTGAATTCGAGCCCCTGTCTCTTCACAGGTGAGTTTGGATGTTACTAGCCCAAATGTAATTCCATTTGAGGAGGCTCTGTTCTTCACTTAGGCACTTGGGTTAATAGCAAGCAGTCCTTTCTAAACATTTCAGTGGGAAAATGGGCTTGTGTTACAGCACTAAACCGTTCCCCACACCCTAATGAGAACAAATCATTGAACAGAAGGGAAACTGTACATGTCTTTCTCGACTGCGGAGAGCTGGTTTATAATATGTCTCATAGGACAAATAACTTGAAGGTGCTGAATGCTGAGTATTAAAGCGCCCTAAGATTCATCACTGATGATAAATTCTCCACACAATACTGTTTAATGTAACAACAGAACGATCACAGTGCCTCCTGCTTTTCACTTCTAGACAATGCCTCAAAAACTGCAGACCACACTTTCTGCCACCCCTCCAAATCACTTCGCTGTCACTTGGCGGGAAAACAAGGGCAACCATAGCCTTGATCCTGTTATCCATCAGAGCCGTCCGCCTTACATAACAGCCCGTAATGCATGGACTAGATGGTAATAACCTTCCTAATAGCCCTTAATACATGGACTAGATGGTAATAACCTACCTAGTAGCCCTTAATACAACAACTAGATGAAATTAACCTACATAATATCCCTTAATACATGGACTAGATGGTAATAACCTACATAATAGCCCTTAATACATGGACTAGACGGTAATAACCTACATAATAGCCCTTTATACATGGACTAGATGGTAATAACCTACAAATTCTTTCTGCATCGGGGAGAGACCGGCCACAGACTCTCCCTGTACCACCCACTCTCCATCCTCCATCCTATCCACTCCACCTCTTCTTACCTTCTCCATCACGTCTGCCTTCAGCAGAGGTAATATAATATAATATAATACAGCTCAAAGCCCCATGGAGATACTAACATGTCTGGAAAGCATCTTAGTCAGAGCCCTGAAGGGAGGGAGGGTCTTCAAACGGGCCCCGGCATGAGCACCTTCATCCACAGGTTCCTTCCTCTTCCCAGGCACACACAGAGACAGACAGGCAGGCAGGCAGGCAGGCAGGCAGGCATATCTTCACAGCTTACTGTTTGTTCAGAAAACCGACTCCACCCCCTCTGCCCTCTCTGCTCCAGAAGTCAGTCAAAAATAACCTCTGTCAGAGAACAGCAGCAGGCAGCGCGCCGTCTCAGCAATTAGCCGCTAGGAGTCACCTGCGCCTCCTGCCAACCCTTTCACAAATATGCGCCATCTGCATCTTTCTTGCTTTTGCCTCCTTGTCCAATACTCTCTCTCTCGCCGTCTTCCCTTCCTTTCTCTCTCTGTTCATTTCTCTCCTTCGTTAGTTTTCTGGGATGTCATTTTATGTCATTATTACTGTTAATATTATGATTATTAGTAGTAGTATTGTTACTGTTGATAATGTCCACTCAGCAATGGGAATCACTCAGTGCTTTGTAGGTCATTCTTTTTATTTTCTCTCTCTCAGAACCAGTAGCTCAGTAGTCTTGTTAACATTTTCAAAAAAGGCAAAGGCTTTTGGTTTCCTACTGTACTTCCTCCTCCATTGGCATGAGAGCACTACTCTGACTCTTTAAAATAACCCAGCCTTTCTGATCTGTCACATGACTGATAATGAATTATGTCATTGGCTAATAGAGCACTGTTGCATCAACATCATGGCTCTGGAACAGCGCGGGTATGCGCACATACACGCACACACGCACACACGCACACACACACACACACACACACACACACACATATAGCTGGTGGAGCTAAGGGCAGATAAGATCCGCTGTCCATAAAGAAGTTTTTCTTCTACAGCCTGGTAGAAGAGGCCAGGCAGCGCTGAAGCTTCTACCAAGGTTACAGTGTCCTTCAAGGAAAGCTGCCTAGGGATATCAGCACAGGATCCTAATAGAGACATTTAGGAAGGCTTAGGAAAATGTCTGCTTTACCACTGTTGCTTTCTTTTAGCTTTCTATCCTGCTCTCCCTCTCTCTTTTTTACCTCTCTTCAGCTCTCCCCTTTTCTTTCTATTCTGTCCTTAAATAGAGATACTTGTCGTTCTGGGGAGAAAGGGGGACGATGCTGGTTCCCTCTGTACCATGACCATGGTATTTATAGACAATGGCCACACACACTCAGGCTAATTATTGGCCATAGCTGGGGGGGAAATGGAGCAAAACGAGACACTTTGGAAAGCCAGTTCAACCGAGCCCAAATATGAACACCTTTAGTGCCAGCCATGTATAGTTATGTAAGTCTATTTTATAAACTCTCTGTATGTAGCTTTAGTTGGTTGAGGCCGTCAGGGGATTGGGGCAGGGTGTTATTGTTTCAGTCCATATGCCCCACTGTAATGATTCAGTAAACAACGACTGAAATCAAAAATCTAAAAGGTTCCTATGACATTTTCCTAGCCAGAGACTCAATTAGCAGTAGTGATGATTGTAAAAGCTGTGCAGTCTTCCGGAACAGCCATATGAAAGCCTTCCTCTCCTGTGTTCTGTTCCCGTCGTGCTGACGCCTCTCTAACATGCTAGCGGTAGCTAGCTGAAAGTGAATAATGAGCTTAGTGAAGTGACATGGCAGCCCGGTGCTAGCCGGCTTTACTCCGCATCCCTTTCTTCAGGTGTTGGGCCGTGTTTACGTGTTGGTGTACAAGTGAATCATTCATAGGCAGCGAGTGGCTTTAACATATGAATGCATCTTTGGCAGGCACACGAGCAAGTGGCCCGCATCACACACAGCGGCAGCAGCACATCTAAAAATAGATCTTTTTCCATGCTAGGGCTACAGAGCACGGGGCGGGCTGCCTGGGGGGGGCTTTCCACCCGGCTACAGTTGCTGGGCCTGAGGGCACGCATCACTGCCCTTCCCCCTACCTTTACCCTCTCTGCCTCTCTGCCTGACCAAAATAACACTGTCATCAGCACATGGAGGCACCAGTCCCTGCCTGTCTGTCTGCCTGCCTGTCTGTCTGCCTGCCTGCCTGCCTGCCTGCCTGCCTGCGGACAACCCACACAGGGACATACCACCTGGCTGAGGACACTCTTCAAAGTCAACCAAAAAAAAAGATAATCTTTCCGCAAAGGCCTCCCATGTGGAAAGGGAAGGAGCTACCCTCACGCTCCTCATGATGGGGGTTCAAATGGAGGTTTCAAGGAGACAGTGAGGGACTGTGTAAAAGCAGCCGCAGTCCAATGTATGGTAGGGCTGTCATTAGCCAATGTATAGTAGGGCTGTCATTAGCCAATGTATGGTAGGGCTGTCATTAGCCAATGTGTAGTAGGGCTGTCACTAGCCAATGTATAGTAGGGCTGTCATTGGCCAATGTATAGTAGGGTTGTCATTGGCCAATGTATAATAGGGCTGTCATTGGCCAATGTATAGTAGAGCTGTCATTAGCCCGCGGCTCCTCCCTTCCTCATAGGGAGGCAGAGGACAAAATGACTCCTTCATTCCTTCACATGGAGGAAAGAGTTGCATCAAGTTGGAAATGCCACAAGCCATTAACTCAAACTTGTTTGGGCAAAAAGAGTCGCACTATAATTGCAAGCAGTGGCTGGAGAGTGCTGTCAATCATTTTATTTAAAAAAAACGTCCCTCTGTTTCAAGCACCCCTTCTCTTTCTCTCTCTTTCTCTCTCTCTCTATCTCTATCTCTCTCTCTATCTCTCTCTCTCTCTCTCTCTCTCTCTCTCTCTCTCTCGCTCTGTCTTCCTGATTTCCTGGGCTGTGATCAGACGGAGGCAGAGCGCTTTAGCATATCTCCTAGGCACCAGGAACACAGTAATGATGCTAGGAGCTCTGAGGGCACCTTCAATGTTCGACTTCCCCCTTTGTGCGCACCTTGCACTTAGGAGACAGAACAGCGACGTGATGCTGACTGGGGGTAGACGCACAGATGATGCCCAGGGAACCAGTGAATTCTCATCAGCAACAATGACACTGCTCTCACTGTCCTTCATGACGACGCTTGGCAGAGCCCAGTCCAGTCCAGTCCAGCCCAGCCCAGCCCAGCCCAGCCCAGAGTATGGCACACCTTGCTGCACCAGTTAAAAACCCATTCCTCCCAGAACAATTAACTGGGCCATTAAAAAACATCATCCTTCCCACGCGCTCAATTATCACGGCCCACTTGTGCACTTTACCCTATCATTGTATCCCAGAATAGTCCTGCATCTTTCAATGGGCTCTCATGCTGCGTCGGTGCCACTGAGGGTTACGTCATGCAGGCTCCTGCCAGTTTCCTTTCAATAATAGATTTAGCAGCTAGCTATACAATATCCCCTATCAAATCATTGGAAATAGAGGTAATTATGTTGCACTTTTTTGGTTTCAGGGAGGACAATCTGGTCTGATTTCATTTGTAATAAATCTACTGTGACGCAGGGCATGAAGAAGCCTCTGCTGGTCCCTGGTACCAGTGCACTGAGGCCCAGGGGAGGTCTGCTGGTCCCTGGTACCAGTGCTCTGAGGCCAAGGGGAGGTCTGCTGGTCCCTGGTACCAGTGCACTGACGCCCAGGGGAGGTCTGCTGGTCCCTGGTACCAGTGCTCTGAGGCCCAGGGGAGGTCTGCTGGTCCCTGGTACCAGTGTACTGAGGCCCAGGGGAGGTCTGCTGGTCCCTGGTACCAGTACACTGAGGCCCAGGGGAGGTCTGCTGGTCCCTGGTACCAGTACACTGAGGCCCAGGGGAGGTAGGGTACATTCATGAAAATCTGTATTATCTAAGGACATATAAATAGGCCAGTTTATTTGGTGATAATACTAGTTTATAATATTACCTTAAAATCACAAATGGTATTAGAAGATCACTGTTCATACAGTGACTAGTAATGGTTTCAGAATTAAACCACCAGGTACGGCTTCTCTGATCAGAGCAAATGAGCCACAATGTTCTATTGTTGCTTGATACAGCGTTTCATTTCTTCCTGCGCAATCTAAATTCAATGACACCCACCAGGAAAAGGACGAGCACCTGCCCAAAGAATCGCCAACTAGCAGTCAGCATGACCTCTGCTGAAACTGGTATGGGGGCCGATTCGGCATCTTCACGGCTGTGGCTTGTCGCCACCACTCCGGTGCAGCCTATTAACCAGAGCCCAGACGGACTCCTCCAGCCAGTCATCCATCTATTACAGAGTCTGACTGTTGTAAGGTTTGGAAAGGGGCAGACTATATACTGTGTTTAGGATTGGAACACATTTCTATTTTTTATTTTAAATGTTTTATTACACCTCCTTGTAAACAAGGCACTGAAGCGAAATAGACATTGTCTTCCCTGTATATATATATATATATATGGATGGATGGGTGGATGGATGGATGGATGGATGGATGGATGGATAGATAGATAGATAGATAGATAGATAGATAGAACCATGGTAGAGGCCATTCGATATCTCTCTCTCTCTCTCTCACTCTCTCTCTTTCTATATATATATATATATATATAAATAAATATATATATACTGTATATACAGTATATAAAGATATACAAAAGATATATAAAAGATACATATAGAATGGCCTCTCCCACAGTTGTTTGACAAGACAAATACAATGTCCTAAAAATATGCTGTTACCTCTCCCCAGTCGTTATCATTGGAACCACATCAGAAATCAGCAGCAAAGTTCTGCCGAAATAAACACCAAAAACCAAGGAAGGAAAGGGGGAAAGATAACATGCTGCAGGAATTCCACACATACACAGCAGATCAGCCTGCCATGAAAAGGAGCCAGCTACCATGTTTGTGTGTGCACAGCCGCAAGACAATGAGAGACTTTGAAGTGCGTAGATGACTCGGAGGTACAGGTGCAGGCCTAGAGGGGATGTGTGTAGCAGCTCTGTAGCACATGTACAGTCCACAGACTGTTACGTCAGCGGACCCCTCAATGCAGCACAGAGCTATTCTAAAAGCTTCTGGGGGTTACGAAGACAGATGCCTAGCCTTCTGTCACTGTGAACCCCCCCCCCACACACACACACACACACTTCCAACTCCTTAAACAGGAAGTCATCTCCGTTTTCTGTGCCTAGTGCAATCAACAGGCGTCTCAGTGATTACACTCTGAGATTACAGGTTCAGAACTTGAGAACAAAACTTTGCATTTTGCAGCCCTGCCTACACATCCAGGAGACGGGGGTGAATTAAAACAGCAGTGTGGTGAATGGAAGCGGAGCTGAAATCAGAGGTAATTGGAGATGATTGGCAGGTTTCTCTTGACTCCAATCAGCTGTTTAGAGCGTCTCTTTGGGAGCAGTAACTTGAAGCCTAGGCACTCATTGGCCGGCTTCACTGTGTTTAAATGACCCTGAGCTCTGGTTGCTGGGGTCTGTCAGTATGCACTTGCACTTGCACAAACACAAACACAAACACAAACAGAAAAAGGATGCAACCCCCGCAACCAAGCACAATGACAATTACAGTGCAGCACACTGAAACAACACAGAAACCTTAAACTATTCAACTGAAATACAGCAGGCCCTTCAAAGATACTGTTCCAAAAATAAAAGCACAGCTAAAAAACCTATTCAGTCAATAAAACCATTGTGAGTTATATATAATAATACAAACCATTAAGAACAAATAACATAAAAAATACCAAAAGGTCTGTGGCACAAGTCATGTGCTTTTGAGTTTGAACGGGAAAAGATGCTCCTCCATTATAATTCTAAATTGATTAAAGGAGATCAGTGTGTCTAGTTTAAGATTATCCTGAAGTGTATTCACATTTAGATTATCTTGAAGTGTATTCAAATTTAGATTATCCTGTGTCTATTCACATTTTAGGGAGAAATCCATTCTGATCTCCATCTCATTGAGGGTTGAAGTAACTCAGGAAACATGGAAGGCAGGCCAGCTCTGCATCCTGAAAGAGTGACTGGCTGAACTATATGCTACTGTCATTGTCAGATAACTTGGTCAAATATACAGCTTAGAAGGTTGGATATTTTTTGTCTGGTAAACAATCTTCAAAGACACTTCCATAGTGTCCTCGGTCAGCCAGGTAAATAAGGGTCAGTCTCTGGTTCAGGACGTGGCTGTTCCATCCTGTCACAGTGGTTCAGTAGGAACAGCTGGGCTAATCCACTCTAATGAACAGGGGCTAGCCTTTGATCTTCCTCCCCCTCCTGACTGAGAGCACCCTTCCCTTCCTGGCCCGGCCCTGGGCTCCAGCCTCCAGACAATGCCTTTGCAATCCAACAGGACGTCCTTCTAAGACCGGTCAAAGAACAGCTACAACTCTCTGGTCTCCACCTCCCATCAGTAACACACACCACTGCCTCTATACAATGTCACCTAGCAAGACTGGCTTCTGTTGCTCCAGGTCTTTGATCCCCACCATCTCCCTCCATAACCTCGTGGACAGACTGCTCTCACTGGACACGCATCCTGTTCTTCCCCGTTTGTATTCGGCTCATATGAGGCGCTGGCCCTTTGAATCAGCCCAGCTTGGTGGTCCATTTTCTCATTACCCACGGAGCGGGCAATTGCGTCAAAATTACAAGGACAAAAGTGTGAAGAAAGCAAACGGAGCAGCTCAGCCCCCTGTGTTTGGATGCGGTTCATATTCCTGACATGATTTGAATTTCAATATTACCACCTAAACGGCCAAACAGGATTGGACTATGAAGAGGAACCTGGAGAGCAGTCCGCTGTAGGTCACTCCACATCTATGAAGAGGAACCTGGAGAGCAGTCAGCTGTAGGTCACTCCACGTCTATGGAGAGGAACCTGGAGAGCAGTCAGCTGTAGGTCACTCCACGTCTATGGAGATGAACCTGAGAGCAGTCCGCTGTAGGTCACTCCACATCTATGAAGAGGCAGAGATGGGACGGCCTTGGCCAGTTCTGTGGCAGCCATGAGAGGGAGACACACGGGACACCCTGGGATGTCGGTGGGAATTCTTTATTTTCCACTTGGAGCTTATCGTCACCAGACACTTGAAAGAATGAATCTACATGCTACAGCAAAACATCTAAATTCTAACCAATCTACATGCTACAGCAACACATCTAAATTGTAACCAAGTGGAACCACCGACTGTAGAGGAGGTGCACCAAAATGCACTGCTACACACCACATACCTCCTCTTTGTATTGGGTTAGGGTTAGATTGTAGAGGAGGTGCACCAACACCCAGTAGGACTGCTACACACCACACATCTCCTCTTTGTATGGCTAACTGGCTCCTAGCGCTCTTTTCGACCAGCAGGGTTCAAAGTGGGCTTACCCTGCCCTCCATTCCACAAGCCGAGCAGCATGTTTCCACTTACCATTGAGGCCAATTTCCTGCTAGGCTCCCCTGCCGAGCTCTACAGTACATGGGTTACACCCCCCCAGGTTAGCCACTGAGCCAGGCACTAGGACACGGGAGTCCTGCTTAAAGATCCCTCTACCAGACGGCCCTCACACCATAGCGTCTGGCCCCTTGATTAAGAATCTAGGAACACCAAAGGTGGTCGGTGGAAAGACAGAATAAAATAGCTCTGTGCCAACAAAATTTCCCTCACCAATAGAGGGAATTAAAGAACCTGTAAGTAAAATAGCAAACAAATGGATACACACATGCATGGAAGGTTCTAGAAAAAAGATCCAACGCGTTGCTTTGCTTTTTTGATTCTTCTTCTATGTTTGATGATAACACCGCAATGTTGTGTTTTTCCATAGGCATTAGACAAACTAAGCCTTTTGAAATAAGTCAGATATGATCCTCTTTGATAAGCCACGTTGACATTTATCCTTCTCCTATCCTTCCTCTTCCATCCTCTTGCATAACACATTGAACTCCAGCAAGGAGGGAGGGGTGGGGCAGAACCAAAAAGAAACACAGTGAGGGGAATATAGGAAGAGAAACTACCTATAAACAATGAGCCAGGGAAATACACAGACAGAGAGAGAAGGAGAGAGAGAGAGAGAGAGAGAGAGAGAGAGAGAGGCAAACAAGAGTCTGACACAAAGGGCCGGCCGGCAGACTTCCTAGTTGAATGTCTCACTGCGATAGGGAGGTGATGTTCGCCTACAGACACCCGGGGTCAGACAGTCTTCCATAAAGGGGGTCACTGGAAGGTTGGGCTTGTGATCGCATAAATCTCTTACTCATGTCATATTGCTACAGCTGAATAGGACAGCAGTCTGCCCTGAAGCACGCACGCACGCACGCACACCAAGCCTGATAGCAGCACTGTATGTTTTAATAAAGCAGAGAAGGAAGGGGGGTGAGTAGAAGCTCCTGTACACACTGTGCTCTTCTGGAATATCTCCTCAGGTGTATGGGGGTCGTGACCCGGCTAGGTTTGCTCTGCCCTATTGCTGCCCCAAGGAGCTTAGGCGCCTCACTGCTAACATTAGGGCACTAGGCTAAGGCTGTGTAATATGCCTTTGGGATACCATGCCCTGTGAGAACCACTGTACATTCTACTTGGGTAATGCTAAAGGAAAACAATGTATGATCCTCCTGTTTCACTGAATCAGCACTATAGACCAGTTCCCACAAAGACTACCACCATGCTGCATTCTAATGGACAGCTTTAAACAGGTAGACCAAATGTTTCTTCTAGGTTTCAAAGCCATTAGAAGGCGGGGCAGAATATAATGAAAGGCAAATTTAGAAATGTATTGATAAAAAAAACATCTCGAAAAAACAATCCTCTCCTTGGATGAGGCAGAAGTTAATCAGGGCTGGCAACTTTTCCGAAAACCTTTACACGTGAGACAAGTACAGTTGGGAGCGCGCAGTTTTTGGGGAGCTTGGAGTCGTTACAGCAGGAGGCAGACATTGATCCACCTTTGTACTTGAAGAAACATGACTCTTTACAGCAATTTCCCCTGTTTCATAACTTCTAATCCTTACACCAACCATTCAAATATTAACATAGGCATACAACTTTCTCAAATGTTCCTATTGGATCGCTGCTTTACTCTGACAGGCTTGTAGAAGTAAAAAAAAAGTAGAAAAAAGAGCACGGTACTGTGCGGCCGGTGAGTATAAGCATGATCAAGCCAATTCGGCTTTTTTTGCCCTAACCCATTTTTTTGTCAATGTTTATTCATTCAATGAAACTGAATTTGCTTTGTTATTTTTCACATGTGGCGCCGTGGCCCACAGTCAAATATAAGGTTTGAATGATTTACTGAACTGGTGTTATTTTTTTCATACCACACATCGCATGTTGGCTATTTCAGAGTAATCTGCCAGGCCAGATATTATTGCAGGAGGGTCAGTTTTGGCCCGCGGGCCGCCTGTTGCTGACCTCTGCCCTAGGCCTCCTAAATAAAACTTAGTACTAGGAATATCCATGAGTAGGGCCTGCTCCAGTACAAGCTCCTCAAAGTATTACTTGGAGCAGCATATGAAGAAGATGTGTTGAGCTGATGTTGGAGTGTCTGGAGAAGCCTTGGGGTCTCAATGGGTTTAGGGTGAGGGGGTGACTGGGCAGACGGATGGTTCTCCAGCCCCAGGGGGGCGCTGTAATCAAGGGGGCCTGGGGGCCTGAGGCCTGTCTGGAGAAGAGCCTCTCAGAGCCTCTTCAGCCAGGCAGCAGACTACTTTTGATTCAGGGACGGAGGGAGGGAGAGAAAGCATGAGTGACAGGTAAGAGGAGAGACTATCAACCTCTGAATGTAGAAGAGAGGCAAACAGAGGGTGAAAGAAAAAAGAAGAGAGATGAATAAAGAGAGAAGGGGAGAGAGGGACGTGAAAACTACCAGGGGGAGATAAAGTAGAAGGAAGGAATTATCCCTCCAGCTGTTAAAGCCAAAGTAATGAAATCACAGAAAGAGGAGGAAAGCAAATCAATTTGTCTGAATAATATGTGGAAAGTCTTGCAGAAATCCACAGAAATTTAAATGGCATCTTGACTTAGGACTATCTTTGAAATAACTCTGCATAACAAACCGTTGATTCAGGTTTTGTTCTCCCCAACTCACAGGCACTCACTCTGCTCTGGTCCTCCAGTTACCTCTCCCTCGTTCCACTTTAAAGAGAGCTGTGTTTGTTTGAAAGACTGTTTGTTAAGGCTGCGGATGACGATGGAGACAAAGCCAGGCAGTCTGCATGGCTGGTCAGCTGTACACCCGCCTGGGAGTAGCGCTGGGCGATCTATCGTTGGCCTACTGGTCAATATGATAAATATTTTTTGAATTAATGACTTGTTAATAATCTTAATCAATATATCGAAATAATGTAGCTTATACTTTTATAAAGCAAGAAACACTTAAATTAACCCTAAACGTTAGCTTGTTTGCTAGTAGAGGCTTAGGCTAAAGGTTTTATGTTTTGTGTGCTGATATCTCTAACATGGCTAGATATTGTTGTCTTTGTGTTGATATCGCTAACAATACGTTAGCTCGTTCACTAGCGGAGGCTAACGCTAAAGGTTTTATGCCTTGTGTGCTGATATCGCTAACATAGTTATATGTCTTTCTTGTATAAAATGCTTTCAGTTGTAGGCCTACTGGTAGTTTAATTTAGGTCTGCGGTCTCTAGTAGTTTAATGTAGGTTTAGGGTTAGTTTCGGTTGTACTAGTAGTTCTGAGGTCGACGGTCTCCGTCCCATTCATAGGCATCCCAGTTAGCCAGGAGACGCGTGCCAACGTCACGTGACTGTAGTAGTAAACTGACCTTTTTTGTATGAATGGAATTGCTGTGTGTCATTTCAGAATATAATTATACTAGATTGTTATTTAATATGTATAGACTTCTGAATTATATTCTAACTGGAATGGATTACTATTTTTTTTAATTTTATTTCATCTTTATTGACAGACTGCAGGGTCCATTAGAAGAACATACAACATAAACAACAACACAATGATTAAATCATTTTATTTTGTAAATCTATTGTAAATCTGTTTAAATGATTAATCAAATCTGTAGAGAGCCACTGATGACCCTTTTATTCAACAATGGCTGCACCCTGGCGTCTTCATGTTGTAACAAAATAAATTTATGTTTGTCCTTTTGTGTTGTTGCTGTAAATATACCAATGGCCCTTCATAGAAAAAAGATTCCCCATCCCTAGTATTGTAGTTATGTTTGTTGTTTTTGACTTGTTTAAGATTCTTCAAATAAGTATGCAGGCCAGAGATACATTTACTACGACGGTAAAATATTTTTTTGCAATAAAAGTTCTTAAACATTTTTAGCGCCAAAGTCAGGTGACTTCTACACGAGGTCGACATGTACACGCGCAAATACGGTAGATTATTATAAGAATTATCGAGTTATATTGTATATTGATATTTTCCCCCCAAAATACTGTGATATAAATTTTAGGCCAGCATATCGCCCAGCACTACCTGGGAGGAACACACGTATACCCATCCCTCTGCATCTTCTTTGTCTATATCTCTCACACATGTTTTATGTCATCTATCTATCCCTCTGTGAACATTGAGCCTGGGTTAGAACGGCGTGCCACATCCTCCCAGGGCACCTCCTGTCAGCCCCCTGGGTAAAGAGACAGAAAAACAGCAGCAGCTGAACCTTGTTAACACTTCTAGTAACCGCGACAACAGCTCCTATGTAGTCAGCTTAAATGAACGAGTTGATTGTGAAACGAATGCAGGAGAGAACTAGGAACATTTGAAAAGATGAAGGGTGCTTATTTGTTTTGTATTTTTTCCTCTGATCACAACAATCAGCTTGAGCCGGAGCAACTGGGGGTTTTGGTGAAATAAAGAATTGACAGATGAAGGGACAACTATAAGGCGGTACGGCTGAATACGACAGATAAGTAGAGCCCACCATCTGTCTCCTTCACCTGGTTCACGTTGTCGACGTAACAGCGCGCAGTGACAGGGTGTCCAGACTGCAGCTAAATCTACTATCTACTCCCTGTAACAGTACGCAGTGACAGCGTCTCCAGACCGCAGCTAAATCTACTCCGTGTAACAGTATGCAGTGACAGTCTCCAGACTGCAGCTATATCTACTCCCTGTAACAGTACGCAGTGACAGCGTCTCCAGACTGCAGCTAAATCTACTCCGTTATAGCTGCCCTCTTAAACTTGACAACTAATTTCTTTCTGACTAAGTGGGATTATTTCCATTATGTAATGCCAGTAACAAAATAAAGCCAATACTTAATGTCGGTGTTGCATTAAGAATGTTTCTGTAGACTTTTTAATGAATAAGGTTGATTCGTTACCTGAATTTTTGTTGTGAAATAACGGATAAAAATCAATAAGTGGTTTCAAATCAACCTAGCCTGCTACCTTCTCATCAGAGCGGAGTGTGGCTAGTGAAAGCAGAGCCTGGTGTCACTGCTCTAATGGGGCAATCAGCTGAGAAAGCTAACCGTTCCACTCTCGCATTCAACAGCAGGTTATGGATCAAAGCTTTGCCACCATTCAACAGATCTTTTGTGGCTCGTTCTGTGGAGCTAACAGTGTAGCTACTGCTGGGTAGACAGTTTATACAAATAAAAAACATACACACAGAAATCCATACACATGCGAGCAAACACACAAGCTAATATGACACATGCCAATCCGTAAACCACACAAGAACACATGCACACCAATCCATACACAGAATATTGCACATGAATACATGCCTGGCCCCCCTGCAGAGGTGGCAGTGAGGACAAAGCCAGTGGTCAAAGTTGAAATAGATAACATGAGTCATAATCAACACTGCTGGAGGACAACGATGCCTCACCTTGATTGTTCTTTTTGCTGCGACTGCTGGAATTGTTTTCACCTGCTATTGGTTTCATCAGCATTCTCTTCTGACAAAGACTATCAAGGTTTTCTAGAGGAAACTTTCTCTATATGGTAGCGTTGCCAAGAGGAGACATGACACCCGGTTCCAGCAAGATAATTGATTTCCCTTTTGTTTTGATTGTGATCTTTTCACATGTGGCTGTTATCTTTTGTCGCATCATTTGATTAATGAACACACTCAGGAAAAGGGGGAGGGAAAATCAATTGTCAGAGCAGCATTTGCTACTGTACTCTCTAAATAAGAAAAGAGCCTCTGTAAAAAGGAAGACCTCAATAAACGAAGAAAACAATGCCCTTCTTGTTATTGATGTAGTTTGTGACCTCGCCCCACCCTCTTTCAGGTTCCCCTTATTCTCTTTGCCTTCTTTTGCACTTCTCTGCCTCTTGGCCTTGTGGGTACAAAGTGCTGCTTAAAGCCTCCTGACAGAGAGGAATTGTGGGAAATGGGTGTAAAGCCCCCGGGCAACTCCATCCTATCTGACCGGAGGTTGAATGTCTTTTAGAAAGCCTGCTGCTTTATGTTTTGGTCACTTGACTCCTGTGACAGACAGATGTGCATTAAAAAGCTGTGTGTGCTCCAGCCCAGTGAGGAGCTGTAGATCAGCCCCCACACACTCCGTCTCCAGCATGTTAACACTCACACAGCCGCAATGTTTCCTCTGCTTACATACATGAATCATCCTGAAACATCACCTTGTGGAAAACCCAGTGCCACATCCCCTACTCAGAGTGGTGTGTGTGTGTGTGTGTGGGGGGG
>JAVQIZ010175762.1:0-12069 GCA_036023535.2 Galaxias brevipinnis | reverse complement strand
GTGAAAATCCCAGTAGATCAGCAGTTTCTGAAATACTCAGACCAGCCTGTCTGGCACCAACAACCATACCATGTTCAAAGTCACTTAAATCACCTTTCTTCCCCATTCTGATGCTCTGTTTGAACTTAACCAGGTCGTCTTGACCATGTCTACATGCCTAAATGCATTGAGTTGCTGCCATGTGATTGGCTGATTAGATAAATGCGTTAACAAGCAGTTGAACAGGTGTACCTAATAAAGCGGCCAGTGAGTGAATATGTATGTATATATGTATATTAAACATAATTTTCAAAACATAGATTTAGCTACCTCAATAAAATCTTACTGGGTAATAATCCCGTTTTAAATTTTTATCCAACAGACAGTAATCCCAGTTATGAAAATCCTGAAGGTAAAGTGACGTTTTTGCTAAAAAAATCTAACAATTAAATTCATATATTGTACAACTTAAGTGGATCAAAGTCAAAAACTATTTACAGTTTGCTAGGAATTTATAATTATTACAATTTCAATATTGCTCCTGTTGTGTAGGATCATATGTGAACAATGAAGAAGTGGAACAGGATGATGAAGAGGGTTCAGGCTATGTGTAAGGTTTCTAATTAAATAGTGTTCCTAAATGTGGTTTTAAGGTTCAGTTTGAAAAGCGTGTATGAATGCTTGTAAATGATGCGATTTCTTTCTTTCAGAAAAGTGTTACCAAATGAAGATGAGACCAATCAATCTATTGCTAGTCTTGCTTCAACACATAGCTCAGGTACATTAAATTGGTGGTTGAGGGAAGCAGGGGACAAACGCTTAGATTAGCTGTTATTTTTGGTAAAATATTAATCATTACGAAACAACTTTGAACCTAATTATTATGGCAATATTTAAATAACAGTCCTTTAGATTATATTCAGGTAAGTTATACTAGTGTCACAATCAAATATTCAAAATTGACTGAAGATCAGTTTCTAATAAATGCTTTATCCACATTAGAACCCCTGTATGTGAATGTTGACCCAGAAAAAGAGGGAGATTTGTCAGGTGAGTGTCTCTTAGGACGTCCTGTAATATATTTGTCTACAATGTAATTTGCGCATACAAAACACTTAAATTCTTCATTTAGGGCATATCTCCAAGTAGGTACGGTGTCCATTTTAGGACAATGTCAGTCTGTTGTACTTGTTATAAATCTCATCAGGACTTGTGGTCATTGTAGCTAAAACTTGCTTGCAAAGTTAGTTTATTGAAAAGCTATTTTCATTCTCGTCTAAATAAACTAAATGTTATAAGAAAAGTGCAGAGGAACAGAGATGTTTGTTGACTTGTGCGGAGAAATTTGGTTTTGCGGTGCATCACAGCCATTCGTGGGGCTCTCGGCGCTTTGCAGCCAGTGTAAACCCAGCCTTAATGAGAAACACCCCAAGTCGTGATGAGATTGACTTTACATTTTGTAGAGAATGAATACAACTTTTTGTTAATCCGACTTTGTAAGCATGTTTTAGCGACAATGACAACATGTCTTGATGAGATTTATACCAAGTACAACTGAGACTGACACATGTCCTAAAATGGACATCGGAGGTCGTATTTTCATTTTTAAATGACCTGGAGAGAGAATCATTTGGATATAAGTTCCTAAATTTACATTTTAGGTACGGGGCTTGTACTGTGCTTTTTCATTGGGAATGTTATTTATTGTCGTGTTGACTGTTTTTTGTCTGTCTTGTAATCATTCCGTTTTATTCTGTATTCTGTTTTATTCTGCTGCCTATCTTGGCCAGGAATCCCTCGCAAAAACAAATTTTTTCATCTCAATGGGATCGTTATTATTATTATTATTATTATATTATATATATTATATATATATATTATAGCGCTAAAAACTAAATAAAAAGAATTATTATTATTATCATCATTATTATTATTATTATTATTATTATTATTATTATTAATAATAATAATAAGACTCAAAGCGCTTTACACAAAATTGGTTGCCAATTAATTACACAGAACAAACAACGAATGGACCGACAGCTATCAAACACAATACTCAGTCTGAGTGATACCACGGCAGCCAATTTGCACTAGACTTGCTCACCCAACATATTGCGACAGACTTGCTCACACACATTGGACACACAACCGACTCCGGGTGAATTGGCAGTGACGGCAGTGACTGTTTGTAGGAGAATGGAGCATGTTTTTATTGATGGTGGGAGGAAACCGACACAAATATGTGGAGAACATGCAAACTCCACACAGAAAGGCCAATGGGTCAGGTGGAGTTCGAACCCAGGATCTTCTTGCTGTGAGACATCAGTGCTTACCACTGAGCCACCGTGCAGCCCTGTTATTAGTTAGATAAAGGTTTTAAATAAATACATTCTTAACATTTCTATTCACTGGCCTTGCATTCCGAGACTTTGGCATTTTATACGTTTTCCCCTAGACCCTTGATAATGAAACTTCCACATTTATACATTACATTTATGTATATTTTAGATTTAACATTTTACTAATTGTTTCTTTAATGTTGTTTTGCGTATTATTAACCATGTTTTAACCAGAGTTTAAAAAACAACATTTACTTTTACATTTTTTTTACCGAAATCTCTTTTTTCCTAGATAACTACTTAAATGTGACCTGTCAGCTGAATCAAAGTGAGTATAGGGGGAAATTATCCGTACTTTTACTCACTGTGCAGACTTGACAGAGAACACAGAGAACCACACATTTGAACTTTCTGTCAGCCCAAACTAACAAATTTAACTACAGTAGGCCCACATACAGTATTTAAGTATTTTTTAATTTATTGTAGACAAAATTACATATTGTAAATGTTAAGTAACAGATGCCTTAATTTTACGTCTTAATTTTTTGTTAATTTACGGTTATGTTAGGTAGCTTGGTTAAGCCACGTGGAAACAAGTAATAGAAAAGTTTATATCCGTCAGGTGTTGCAACAGCATTGCTATGTGACAGTGAAGACACCGATGATGAGGTCAACTATGTCAATACAGCAGAGGTAGGCAATAATTTCCAGATCTGCCACATATCAGGTGAACATATTCATAGTTATAGTCGTGTCTTTTCCAGCTTATTGAAAACCAGTCAATTGAATGAGAAGGCAACTGCTTGGTGGGAGGGAACATCTCTTCAGCACAACTTGAACATGTGAAAGGCAAGAATCCCATGGAGCGACTAAATGATTCAGACACTGGAATCAATCAACCTATCTTTTGGTTTTTCATATACATATTCAGGGCCGGCCCTAGGTTTTTGGTGGCCCCTAAACAAGATTTCATTTGTGGCCCCCAAAACACTCCCAGCGCAACTGCCCTGAAAAGAACATACTTTAGATTATTATTGTTTTCTAGACATAGGCTGAAAGACCATACATAGGTATGTTAATGTATCTTCCAGGTATATTTATTAACCACACAAACCCAATTTTATTAAAATAGGCAAATTATTAAATTATCCAAATATGTCCACAATGCCTTTGTCCAAATATGAGCTACAAAAATACAATTTAACTTAGTTAGAAACAAATGGTAAGTCTTAAACTATTTGAGGCAATTTGGACATTTTATATGTAATGTATAACAATAATAAATCAAAACACAAATTTAATGTTGCAGGGAAAGTAGTAGTAGCTCAAGCAAAGCTAGCCTGCAACCAAGCACGTTACTGATGCTTGCAATCTTACTCGGGTTGGCTTGCAAGGAGTGAGGAAAAAAAAGCATGTTCGAATGAGAAACGTTTCATTACCAGCATGTAAATGTTATTATAATGCATTTATTATTTCTGTCCAGCTTGTCAGGTTAAAATTAACTGCGGCTACATTCTGTTTTGTTCAAAACAAAATCCAACTTTAATGCTGCAAGAAAAGATTGTAATTAATTTTATGAGATTCAACAAACAATCAAATAGGCCTACTTTTATCCTGTGTTCTTTTTTCCATCTCCAATCTTCTCTTCTTCTGCCCTTCAGCACTAGTCCTAAATTTACTTTTAGAGCCATTTGTATATCTACCTGCAATACTTTGGGTTGGCAACTTTCTCAAGTCTCACTACCAAAATTGTTTTCCCAAATCCTCACTTTCTCTGTTTCACTCACACACAATTCTCAAAAGCCAGAGGGCGCCTGTGATTGGATAACCCACGGCGTGATCAGCACATGATCTGCAAGTGCTAGTGCTGTTGTATCAGATCTAGGATCTGTAACAGACTGGTAGAGTGCCATCTGGTGATCAGAGTGGAGTAGCAATATACAGAACAAGGGAGAGAGCGGCAAATCCTATCGTATAGGAGACTAACCTATGTAGGCTAATATTTAAGACGTCCCGAATAATACAAGACAATTGGCAACTTTAGTAACACTGTAAAAAAAACGTGAGGAGCGTTTAGCAAGCTAAACAGAAAGTCACATCGATTGCGTGCCCCCCCCCCCTAGCAGCAGCCCTAAGCAACCGCATGGAGTGTTAATGCCAGCGGCCGGCCCTGTACATATTAGAGGTATGATAAAGTTTTAACCACATTTGAGGAAGATTTTTCATGTCCAGATAAGCCAATGTTTTTGTTAACACCATTTGTATGTGTTAAACGATGTCTACAGATATGTGCCCCTGCATTGCTGTGATTTAGCAGCGTAGTTTTAAATTAAATGGATTTGCTGACAACTCCTGAGAATATTTTGAGTTAATTATGTATTTAATCATTCTGTTTGAGAAAGACACTTCACAGTTTTAGTCAGGTAAGATGCTACAAGTCAGCAATCATTTGTCGTGAAGAAAATGTACTTAAAACATTAATCAGCATTTGTGTTGACACGTATTCTCTTTGGCTTGACTGTAATTCTAATAAAATGCATCAAAATTCTACTCAAATTACACATTTTCAAATTATTAAAACAAGTAACACTTGGGAATATTAAGGGAGAGGAGCATAATCTCTATTTTAAGACTGTGGATGAGGTAAGCAACCGATATTTTTCACAAAGGCTTTCTTAATGAAAATAATTGCAGTAGAGGCTGTATGAGGTTGAGTACTCTTTTAATTCTTGTATTTTTAAATTGCTATGCAATGTTTTGAAAGATGGGGTGAAACCGATCATTTTTATCTATTGCTATACATTTGTTTTCATAAGTGTAAATTGTAGGATAGATTAAAATAAGTTTTGATATGATTTTTATAAGGGTTCAGCTGAAAGAACACTACATGCTCAAAACAATCAAGGAAGCCCCTCTTCTGGTGAGGATTGTCAGCGATCCACTGTTTCAACATAAAATCCCCTGCTGTGGCATGTTACTACAAAAATACTCCTACAACTGAAACACTTTTCATTCTGTAGCCAGTTTTGAAGCAAACATTCCTTCTCACAAAAAAACCCCCACCTCTTCCACCCCTGATTTCTGTGCAACAACTTTTGAAATTATGGTTTCAATTTCAAACAAATAGACTTGTGGGTATGGTGGGAGGCCACAAAAGGAAGAAAATTAATCTAGTAACTTTGTCGTAGTCCGTCCCGAGTTCCTCATTTCTCAAACAGGTGACCATGGAGGTAGATTTCTATCCAAATTAAACAGACACACACCTTGTGTGTTCGTAAATTTATTCCACAAACACACAACTCTCAATTCATCCATCCTTCCATCCATCCATTCTTCGCCACTTATCCGTGGCCGGGTCTTGGTGGCAGCAGGCTAAGCAGGGTAGTCCATACGTCCTTCTCCCCAGCAACATTTTCCAGCTCCTCCTCTGAGATCCCGAGGCGTACCCTGGCAAAGTTAAATATATAATCTCTCCAGCGTTTTCTGGGTCTACGCTGGGGTCTCCAACCAGTAGAGCATGCTCGGAATACCTCCAAAGGAAGGCGCCCAGGAGGCCTCCTGATCAGATGCCCGAACCACCTCATCTAGCTCCTTTCAACATGAAGGAGCAGTGGCTCTATGCCGTGCTCCTTACCCTATCTCTCAGGCTGAGCCCAACTACCCTTCGGAGGAAACTCATTTCCGCCGCTTGTATTCGTGACCTCATTCTTTCGGTCAAAACCCAAAGCTCATGACCATAGGTGAGAGTTGGAACATAGACCAACTGGTAAATCGCAAGCTTTGCTTCTCCGTTCAGCTCTTTCACCACAACGGTCCAGTGCAACACCCGCATTACTGCTGACACTGTACCAATCCGCCTGTCAATCTCACGCTCCATTTTACCCTCACTCGTGAACAAGACCCCGAGATGCTTGAACTCCCTCGCTTGGAACAGCAACTTTCTCCCAACCCGGAGAGAGTACTCCACCGTTTTCCGGCAGAGAGCCATGGCCTCAGACTTGGAGGTGCTGACTCTCATCCCGACCGCTTCACATTCTGCTGCAAACCGCTCCAGTGCGTGCTGAAGGTCAGTCTGAAGAAGCCAACAGAACCACATCATCAAAGAGCGGAGAATCATTTCTGAGGTCCCCAAACTGGACACTTTCCTCCCCCCGGCTGTGCCTTGAGATTCTATCCATGAAGATCCGGTCCTTATATAACCAAGGTGAGAGCTGTGTCCATATTCTCGGCACAAAGTCAAACACGTTTTCAGTGACTGTTGGACTCCGCCAGAGCTGCCCCTTGTCACCGGTTCTGTTCGTGACTCTCAATTCGTGTGTGTAAAAATGGTCTGTGTACCTACATTCCAATTGATTTTCCTTTACTGCTTAGCAAGACAATTCAGCATTTCAGGTCATTGTACCGTTCCTACATTCTAAACGTCTGTTCTTTACATAAGGATCTTGAGTTGTTAGTTTTAATTTTTCAATGTTGTGTTTTAACTTGGCATCACTGAAGAGGCACAGCTCGTCGAGAGTCGTGACTGCCCAGTTTGCCAATCAGCTCTACAAAATGTAACACTGAACGGACAATGTTAATGACTGAAGTTGCTTTAGGTTCTTATAGGCTTGATGTTTGCCTGCATGCCCTTTGAGAAGGGTGACAGCTCCTGGTCCTTTACCTCCCGTATACCCTCAGTGGTGGAGAGAGATCACTTCTTTCAGCTAATTTCTTGTATGTTCTCACATCGCTGACAACACCTTAAGCGTTGTGTGTTTACTGTGTAAAATGTATCTTTCAATAAATGTGCCCCCTCATGTTATGGTTTGTTTGACAGGCAATTTACTCTGTTGCTTTTTGTAAAGCAAAGAATGAGAAAGACTTGTCAATCCTCTCTTTTTACAAACAATTAAGGTTTTCCCTGCATGGGCAACAATAACATTTAGTGTTTAAAGATCAAGCATTTAAAGTGTAACATTCAAGCCCACCTCTGTGTTTTCTTGTCAGGTGAATAATAGTCTCTTGAAAGGGTGCACATAGTCATTAACAGGGACATTTAAGTGTAGTGAAAAGGATAATGCACTAAACCTATTACAGCTCATAGAAAATAGTGAAGCTCATTTGAACCAACAATTTAAAATTCAAAACCAACAATTTTTTATTCAAAATAAGAAAAAGGTTTTAGCCACAAAACAAGCTCTGACTAGACATTCAGGTTCCTCAAAATGTGTGTGGGTTACAGCGGTCTTAACATAGCTTTGCTGTGGTCTGAGGAATTAGCTGAGTAAAGACTGATCATACAATGCATTATGAATAATTAGAATAAACAAGGCAATTTCCTTAGTTCCTCATATCCTTATATTTTATAATATAGTGATATTATTGAATTAGTGAGGGTTTAGTTTGTAGATACCTGCGGGTATTTTCTGAACAGACAGACAGCTTTTACTTTGATACACACAGTTCCTCTTTTGCATTGAAAGCTCCACCCACCGTTTGTTCAGTTCTGTATTTTGTAGAGCTGATTGAAAAATGGGCCAGTCGCGATTCAGCTGCGTCTCTTCAGTGATACCAAGTTAATACACAACATTGAAAAGGGAAAACAAATAACTCAAGATCCTTATGTAAACTTTATGAAGTTCATAATGCATTTAGAATGTAGGACCGGTACAACGACCTGAAATATTGAAATGTCTCGCTGAACAGTAAAGGAAAATTAATTGAAACTTACGTACATGGACCAAAAATAATCCACAGATGTGTTTTTGCCATCAAAACACAACGCCTCTCAATTTGTGTTCGTACTGTGTGTGTGTGTGTGTGTGTGTGTGTGTGTGTGTATGTCAACTCTCTAAAGGCAAAGTGGTAGAACCTTTATTAGGTAATAGCAGGCATGGATAGATAGACATACATACATACATACAAGGCTGTGTTACAATCACAGACCATATATTGGAGGCTGTGAGGCCCTTTAGCCAGTACTAATTATGTGATGCATGTCAGATGCAGCACATATTGTTACCGGAAAGTCATATTCTTCTTATTATTATTATTATCATCCATCTATCCATTAGCTATACCGCTTATCCTATGCGGGGTCGCGGGGGGCTGGAGCCTATCCCAGCCGACACAGGGCGAGAGGCAGGGTACACCCTGGACAGTTCGCCAGTCTATCACAGGGCCAACACATAGGGACAGATATCCATGTGTATAATGTTCTATTCAAAAATAAATTTGACTTGACAGAATTATCTATGAAGTCATATTACTTGTGAAAATGTATAATTTCCATTAAATTAAGGTATTACTTTATGTATTTTAATTAATCTATTATTTATTTTATATATTATAACTATTTCGATACATGTGTACATTTATGTAAATAATTGCAAATTAACGATTACAAAATTTTCAGAAATACATCACAGTAAACCCTGATTAGTGTAGGCCTTCACAACTTAAACAACTAAGTAAGCTATTTGCCTCAAACTAGATAAGTTATAACAATATCTAAAACACAACTGGTTAGGTTTAATGTAATAACAATGCTTCATACAAGTCCTTGGACAAGTGGGTAAGCTGAGTGTACTTAACCATTTAATTTCAATCAAGTTAGCAGTAGTATTCATGGCACAAATGAAGTTGTGAAAAATCATATTTGTGTAATTACTTGCTATACGTTTGATGTAGGTTCCAATCAATTTGAAGTACGTTTGTAATTTTGCAGGTATTTCAGTGCACACGTTTACTAGTTTCTCCGCCACATCTAGTACGAGCCAAGGCTGCATAAATGTGTGAAAAGTAAAAAGATTATGCAGCTGCAGAAATGTTTGATGGACTAATGTTATGTCAAAGTGGGGGGTCCATTCAATAGCCCATGCACGATGTGAGATAAGTCGTTTATTTGGGCTAAACATCAGATCAGCGAAAAACGAAATAATCCATTCAATTGACTTAAATATAGGTCCGATTTTGCTTCTATGCGATACACAAGTAATACTACAACTGAGCTAGGCACTTCACTTCGTGTTGTTTTTTGTTTTTTTTAATTTGTTTTTTTTAATTATTATTTTTTTTGTGTTATTTTTATTTGTATTTTATACATTTATTTTTTTTATTTAATTTTTATTTAATTTAATTTTTTTTATTTATTTCTATATATTTTTTTCTTTTAAAAAAAATTGTTTTTGTTATTTTTTAAAATTTTTCTTTTTTTTTTACTTCGTGTTGTTTAATGCCTCTCGATCGCAACCACTGGACGCTACAACGGAGCTAAAAACACAACCGTACGTTACTTTAGGCAACTTTTTCAAATGGTCCTCAAAACCCTCAATGGTAGAGGTGTGAGGAACAACCATGTCAGCTCGTTTTATCGCTGCTTTAGTATGATCTGAAACGGAATTACACATCTTCGCAATTAGCAAGTGAACAGTTAGCTGATAATTTTGCATTAAAGTGTTCAAAACGGTAAATAGGTAAATAGGTCCTATTTATGTTCCCTGTAGAAGTGTTCAATCTGTGATGAGAAATACCTGACAATTTTACAGGTTATATTTGAGATTGATAATAGATAGGACCTATGGAAAATAATTTCATACATTTATCTTGTAATCAATACCCGTTACAGAAATTTAAATTGCAGTATTTAGTTGCTTTCACTGTAGAACCTTAGTCATACATACTGTAGCATCCAGGAGGCGGGGCCTTCCCAGCATGCACCAGTGCGTTTGCCATAGAATTTGCTGTATTACTGTTGTTCATTACATATATTTTGAGAACCATAAAAGAAACGGTACAGACGTATTCTGTATTACGGTAAATATTTTCTTTACGGAATACAGACACAAACTGGCAGCTGTGGACGCCAGAATAAATCTGTACAAAAAACATTAAAACCAACAACTTTACAAAACAACCTGCACATTTTACAGTTAAAAACTGTTGGAATTACATTCAAACTGGTAAATCCAACTGCCTTCTAGGAATCCACTGAACACTTGTTATTGACAATTCTCTCTTCCAGTGTATATAGAACAGTCAGGTGACAGCTCTCTAGAACATTCAGACAGTCATCATCAGTGGCGGCTGGTGAACAATAGTCTAGGTGGGGCTATACCATATTCAGTCAGCTTCACAAATTCAATTCCTTCACAAATACAACGTCCACAGCTGCCAGTTTTTCACCGTACATTTTACCTTTTTTTATTTATTTTTTTACAGTGTAACGTTGTTTGCCTGTCCTCTCCTGTTTACCATGACAGCTTTGTATTATCCTTTCAACCACCTGGGATACATGATCTCTCTCTCCCTCTCTCATCCCTCTCTATAGCTCTCTCTTCTTTCTTTCGTTCTTTCTTCCAACTCTCTTCGCCATCCATTTTTAATCTGTCACTTTCTTCACCCCCCCCCCCTCTGTCTCTTCCTAACCACAATTGAAGAGCTGACACACTCACCTTGGAAACATTTACTTAGCAAGATCACTGAACAGAGTAATGGGGGAGTATGGAGGAGTGAGTGTGTGTGTGTGCTCCCAGTTTACTGATGTTAAGAGCACATAGCTTTCACATATATATCTCTCTTTTTGAACATTCTGTATTTCCTCCCTCTCTCTCTCCCTCTCTCTCGTCCTCCTCCTTCCCCTGTCCTCCATTCTTTCTCTCACAGAAGAAACACTTGTTAAACAACAACAGCACTCGTTTATTGAGTGTTTTTTTTCGGAGTGAGGGATCGTTTTTGTTCTCCTTGTCGCTCGCCTCTTTGGTTTGATGGATGGAGGTGACGTGAAACACCTGCCACACACACACACACAAATATACGAACACACACACACACACACACACACACACACACATACTCAACCCACAGATACACATACACACAAACACGGACACACTAACACAAAATAACACACATTTCACTTCCACTCATGGTAGAGTTGAAATCACAAACAAGTAACAACATACGCAAGGACACATAGACACACATAACAGACACATAACAGACACATAACAGACACATAAACACACACATAACAGACACATAACAGACACATGACAGACACATGACAGACACATAACAGACACATGACAGACACATGACAGACACATGACAGACACATGACAGACACATAACAGACACATGACAGACATAGCAGACACATAAACACACACATGACAGACACATAACAGACACATAACAGACATAGCAGACATAACAGACACATAAACACACATAAACACATACATTAACAGACACATAACACACACATAACAGACACATTACAGACACATAACAGACACATAACAGACATAGCAGACACATAACACATAACAGACACATAACAGACATAGCAGACACATAAACACACATAAACAGACATAACAGACACATAACAGACATAACAGACACATAACAGACACCTAACAGACACATAACAGACACATAACACACACACATACACACAAGTATATAAACTGAAAAGCATCAAGGTCAATGCTTGTGGGTGAAGACATAATATTACGACAATCAACGAGCTATACGATACTGGCACATTATGTACATGTTATACACTCATTTAACACACGCACACACACACATACACAACATACACAACCCAAAGAGACACGTACACACAGACCCAACACAACATACCCCCCCCCACACACACACAATGTACACAACCTACACATACACACAACACAACATACCCCCCCCCCACACACACACACACAGACAAACACACACAATGTACACAACCTACAGAGACATG
>JAVQIZ010175761.1:0-15376 GCA_036023535.2 Galaxias brevipinnis | reverse complement strand
TGATCAATATATATATATATATATATATATATATATATATATATATATATATATATAAATATGGGAGAAATTATAGTACACATTTTAAAGTAATTTTACAGTTTATTTACCAAACTTTGTCAAAGATAGTGCTGTTGTTTAACTTAATTATTGAATAGGTTAAATAACATGTCAATTTTTTCAGCTGCCAATGTGATTGTGTTATTTGTGTGTTATTTCTCACTGAACATTGCCATAGACTAATCGGCACCAACCACTAAAGAATAGTCCCATAAGGTGCTGTAAGATAGGATTCTATTCTTACTGAACAACTAAGTTAAGGAATTGAACAAAAATTTTCAGAAAGATAAGACTTATTCATAGATAATGTGTTTTGAAACAATACAGAGTCTTATGCAATTTTTGCTAATTGTAAAGATTACCATCTTGTAGGCCAACAACCACTATTTCAGAAAGTCATTAATGTATGAAATCTCAACTCAATATTTAGGAATATGTAGACAGACTGTACTCGGCAGCCCACTATCCAAAGGTGTGTTCTAATTTGAGTCCTCTTCATAGGATGTGCTACCTGTCCAGTTCGGGAGTGGGACTAGCAGGCCCTGTTTAGAAGATGGAGAGAGAGAGAGAGAGAGAGAGAGAGAGAGAGAGGGAGAGAGAGAGAGAGAGAGAGAGAGAGAGGGAGAGACACACACACACTATTCAGACCTGGCTGTGCTGAGACTCCCACAGAGTCCCCGCCAGGCTTCCGTTTCTCTAATCGTTGATGTCTTGACGTGTGACATGCAAGACTCCCCTAGCACAACACACTGAGACTGACTTATGCCTGATGTGTGTGCTGCCTTAACGTGTCTTTAAAAAAAGAGAGAGAGACTTTCACTCTTAGTTAAGCCTGCCCGACTGCCAGGGAAAAGAGATGTGACAAAGACAGGGAGAGGGGAAGGCAGAAAATAAGGCAGAGTCGTAGCATATGCCGAAGCCCACCTGCCACTCAGACGACAGGCGTTTTGACAATCATAGCCTGTCATCACTTCCTGATCAGACCTGTCAGCACCAAACGCAGCTACAAGACAGCACAGCAGTGAGAGGGGAAATCCCCCGCCCCACGCGCACACGCAAACACACATTCCGCGGACGTACATGTACACACTTCTGATAAAAAAAGTCACTTCTGTTATTTATGTACATAGCCATCCCATTTGAATGTGCAAACATGTGAAAAGTGTCAGGAAAGTGTCACGCTAGCTCAGAGAAGAAAATGAGTGTGGGTATACACTGGAATTCGCTGTCGACTTCTGAAAGTGGTAGTGGCCCATCATTCAGAAATAGTGGTGGCACATACAGTACAGTCTGACTATGTGGCAACCCAGTAGCCAGTACAGCTCGCAAAGAATCAGGTAGGACCAGCGTACATGCAGAAGATAATTTGGAGGCCAGGCCACGGAGCTTCTTCATTTAATTACAATTAAGACCAAAGAAGTGCAGCTGCCAGGCTCTTTAGCTGACAGTACGACTGCCCCATCCGCTGTCCTATACATTGTAAATGCAATCTCTGTGTACTTCCTTCCTCTGATCATGGTGGAAGGTGAGCACGTGTGTGTGAGTGTCTGAGTGAGACTGATTAGGCTGCAACATTAGAGCACAGTTTCCTGTCCAGGCCAGTGGGTTTCCATTCCTACAAATGACACTGTACAATGTCTGTGACAACAAAGGCCATATTGCTTACAGCCTTAGACATCCAAATAAGAAAGAGAATGTGAACCATTATTTGGCGATAACTCTGTTTCTATTATTTAATGACACAATATACTACAACGTTCTTTGATGAAGTGCATAGAACATACCTTTGTTTTACTGATTTAATTTTCTTTTGTTTAACCTCAACATCTAAACAAAACCAGCTCAAGCATCCCCAACTATCAAAGATCAGATTTAATTAACAGTCTTAACGCTTCCACACAGTCACGCGCCATAGAGGGATGTGTCTAGAGGGATGCTAAGTCGTTTGCGCTGGCCCCCAGTTGGTGCAGTAAAGGGTTACAGCAGCAACCGATTGGCCCACAGAGTGCCTCAAGGCATCAGCAGAGCTTTTTGATCAGTTTGATGGAAATGTGCTCGCCGGGCAGTGTCGGATCAGTCGTCTCCGAGAAACAGGCCTGCTCGCCATAGCCAAGACCACAGCACCTGTCTGTCTCACGTGTCCGTGTTGAGACGTCTTGTCTGATTTTACTCAAACCTTTCTTCCTTCTCTAGATGTCTCTCCCCTTTTCGTTTTCTTTTTATTGCTTTATTTCCACCTCCCTCTCTTCCCTTGTTTTTTCATCCCCTGGCAGTTTCTGGTTCTCTTGGGGAAGCCTTAGGGATGGTGTCAGTTAGGCAACTAGGCCAGTTTTTGAACCTGAGAAGAGCTAGTGATGTGGAAAATGTCCTGTTTCCCTAATGGGCGCAGGGAGGACCTTCTAGCCAATGAGGGGGTTGAAGTCGACACGGTGAAGAGAGACTAACATTCACTGGAGACTAAGATCGATGGCCCTCACATCCACTTCTAAAGGCCCCACAGAGCACTAACAACTCTGTGTGTTACAAAGGGAAGGACTGCAACTGCATTTACAGTGAGTGTGATTAGGTGAACACTCCCTGCACTATATAAAAACCTGTGCGGCACTATGAATTTGGATAGAATTATACTTCAGCGTGAGCCAGTAAATGAGGCTTGTTGTTGTCATATTTACTACTTATGGTGTAATTGAAGCTCACAATATGAACTGATCATGATGTCACCTGTTGACCATGACCTCATTACATTAAAGCCCACTCTTGTAGTCACATGGTCACCGCTAAGGCATCAGCCAGTTCTCTTAAAAGTGATCATATGCTAATACCCACGAATCACCTCCACGCTCACAATCAAAACATGTCCTTTATTTTCCATTCAACACACGTCAACCCATTTAATCCATTTGGAACACCACTATTTGGTAGCGTTTGGGCTTATAGTCTTTACTAGTTCTCCAACTCTAAAATATCCTCAAACAACCAAGAACACATAAGCACAAACTACCCAAACACATGGCCCAAAAAGTACCCCAAACAACTCCAAACTGCCACAAATAACCAAAAATTGTATTAAATAAAACCAGCCGCCTTTTTGCAAAAACTCTCAAACTATAACAAAAAAATATTTTTAACAACAAAACAACCAAATTGTACCACAAACAACAACAAGCAATAACAAAATACCACAAACCACAATTTAAGACATGTAACTGCTACATAGTACACAACAGCCCCAAACACCTATAAAATGCCAAAACATCTCTCAACAACCACAACAACCACAACACCATTGACAATGATACTCTTCAAGATCTAGACTATTAAAAATATAATAGATCATAGTTCTAAGATGATACACTCCAATGCTCTGAAGTATTTCTGGTGTACAGTATAGGCCTTCCCTCAGAATACCTCAAATTGCCATTGTAGTAACCAGAATTTATTTTTGTGATGCTACATAAATTAGACACATTTAAATGGATCAACATAAATATGCTATATGTTTGATGCATTCCAGAACAAACATGAAGCATGTGGCTATTGCACATGCCAAAGTGTAGCAGTGATTGATACTCGTGGCCTAATTAAAGAGGTTAATTTAAAAAACAAGACAAAGTATATGCAAAGGATCTCTTTCTGTGTCTAACGTTATAAAGCATTGATAAAATTAAGCTCCTCTCATGCCTCTGCTTTTCTTCATCCACCATAACAAACAAACAGAAATTATAATCCTATTAAATTCTAATGACGAGGTTTGTTTTTTTCGTAAGGCTTGTTGCAAGCTTTCTTAGGTGTACCAATGAACAAAGTCTAAATGTGGACATTTTTCTATCTCTTGTGCTTCATTTATCAATACAATTCCTCTTTCTCATCCCTCTGTTTGTCTTTGTTGTTGTGATATGTGTGTGCCCAGCCAACTGGGAAGGCAAAGATAGCAAATACTGTTGTTTTTGTCAAAATTAAACTAAGTAGCTTAGCCTTAAACCAATCCTGATAGTTTACGGTTGCCATTTCACAATGTAGGACAGATATGTTCCATACCTCGTTCCCTTTATCAGCTCACTATGTACTATATGTAACTACAGTATATATTTTTTTACTTTTAGAAATGTTTGTGTCATAAAATATTCATGCATCGACGCACGCTTGTGAAAATGTCTTACATTTGTGTGACTTCTATATGATTTGACGGTGGTCAAATGAATAACCTCTAGCACTACAGTGCACAGGCTGTTTCTTCCACTGATAAGAGCCATAACAAACATTTCCAGTAAAGAAGTCAAGTGTACCGTCAGCATGACTGAATGAGAGGCCAAGACTAGACCGTTTAGAATATTGTCTGTATGTCTGCCTTAAAGAAAGGTTACCAGAAGTCCAGTCCCTAGTTCAACGGTCTCCTCTCAGCTCTCCCATCGGTACAAATGGCCACTTGTGTTTACATTCTATAGTGCTCTGCTAGTCACAGCCCCTTGGAGTTCTGACAGGCTCGTCTGGAGTTCAGCCACCCTGTCTGTGTTGACAGCTACTGCTATTAAGGGCATTGGCTGTCTTTACTCCCTGCAGTGCGACTGACTGGTTAAAGGCACTTGCTTGTATCTGTCTTCAGTTCAAACCCTCCATCTTGAATGCCTCTGCTGTCATAATACCTGTATAACACATAAACAATGCCTCTGCTGTCATAATACCTGTATAACACATAAACATGACATCTGGACTACAAACAGCCTGTGCAAAGTTGGCTGAGAAGATTTTTTTATAATTTTTCAAGATTTTATCAATTATTAGCAAATATTTTTTAAACATTTACAAATGGGACAAGGTCTCTTAGATCTCCTACTTAGTTCCTGATAAGAGCAACACAAATACTGTTTATTATTGAGTATTTGATTGTGACTGATTCTCATTGGTGACCTTCCACAGCATGCACAATTACCATACAAAAAATTTGACAAGACCCAATATCAGCTATGCAGGTGTGAGAGAGAAGCACAAAGTTTTCAAGGACACTCTTTCTGTGTGTGTGTGTGTGTGTGTGTGTGTGTGTGCACTGCAATAAGAGACAACCAAAAACAAAATGGGATACCAGGGAGAAGATTTGTTATACAAGTTTAGTTCATTTGTCTACAAACTAATCTCTATGTGACAATTAAACAAGCTTAAAGATATGCCATGATTGGTTCTACACAACAATTACATCATTGCAACATGCAATAAACGTGTGGAGGATAAATCATTGTCATCCTTGGGGATCTGGTTCGTCACTTACATTTAACATGCCGAATCAAATCCTTGTTAAATATCTTTAAACTAACTTTAAAAGTATTTTTAAAGCAGAGACCCAATCTCGGTCATTAATTAGTGGCTGTGGTGTCTTGCTTTTCAGACATCAGATTTTCATAAGAGGATTGAAAGGATTCTCATCATTCTGAGACCCAATTGTCTTAATACCTACTGAGACGTGATAACAACTAGCTAGGACTGGTTGGCAGTCGGGAGTTTCTTTGATTTACCTGCGTCATACTGTGCTCACCCCAGGGCTCTGCCTTGGACCATATGGAGGCACTGCATTATGCTCACAAAGACCAGGGAATCATTGGCAGCAGCAGACAGAAAATTAGGGACATTTTGTTCTCAAACATTGATTCCCTCTGTCTGATCAGAGCACTGAGCCTATTGCGTGCCTTAATGTGAATAATGTGAATACATCTACAATGACAAATGAGGATTTCACATACGTAGCTTAGTCAAAATATGAATGTAAATAAAAGCATGTCATAGACATTATGACATATTAGACACACAATTGTAATTGTCTAATTCCAACACCTTAAGCAGTCCCAACAATGCACGTGAGCTTGCAAACTTGTGAAAAACATGGAGATCATCATATCTGTGCATCGTAATTTCATGATACATTTGACTATGATTTTCTTTTGAATTTACAATATATTTTAAGATTGTATTACATCCTTTAAAGAGCTTGCCCACAGCTTACTTTGCAAATCTCATGTCACTTTATGAACAACCGGACAGCCTTAGGTCCTTCAGTAAAACACTGCTTATTGGTCCAAGGTCTAGATTTAAACAACCATGGATTTAAACAAGGGAAACACAGCCCTGTTGGCTGCTGTAAGACTACAATAACCAGCTCTGAAGCTAAACTGAAAAGGGCATCGAATAGGATTTATAGACAATAACGTATAAAACTGTTAAAAAAATTTACAAGATATCCCAAATATCTCTTCTAGACATGCTGTGATATCCCCCACCTCTTTGTGTAAGGATTCAGCTGAAGCTGATTTCCAGATTCTAGGGATCAACTCTAGTTTTAAAGAAGCCCATAGCGCCAATCAATCCGCAGTCCTCGTTCACTTTGGCCCCGGTCCGTGGTTCATGTCACCACCAATAGAAAGACACAAAGACACACAAGGTAGAAACAGAAGCTCACAAAAAAATTATATAAATGCTCATTAGAGGTTTGCCAAAATAGCTCTCTACTACTCTGGCAAGAGAAGTACAGAAGGCAAACCATACACTATATCAAACTTCAAATATTTATAAAAGTCTTTGTTGAACAAAGCTTTAGCAAAAGTAAGGAGAACAAAACATACAATCAGAGACTGAAAACGAAACAATTTTTTAGAGACTTGGCTATGATAGAGGCAGCAAGCGTTATGGATCTAATTGATCTGCACCCACAGCTTTGATTATCACACTTGGAGTTAAACAAAGCATGTGCTAAATAGTCATTTACACAATGCAATGCTGGCACCTCATATGCTGCATTTAAGGAAAGAGGTTTGAGCTGCAGGCACACGGGATACAGTCATAATTTTCTGACGGATGCATGGCATTGTTCCAAACCTAACAGTACCTTAAACTTTTCCTTCCAGCAGGACTACGGAATACACAATGTTTGTCCTTGCACCATTCCTATACAAAATAAATGTTCATATTAATTCCACTCCTTTTTTGTTTTGTCGTATCCTCAAGACAACAAGTAATGGCAATTATAATACATCAGAGGCTGCCCTCCCTCCAAACCTCTTGAATGGACTTTAAAGTCTTGGCAATTTCGGATGACATTCCCGCTCTTCTAGGGTCAAACAACATCTTGCAGCCTTCATATCAATGATTAAATATTTGAAACTCCATTTTGCTTCTACCTCCATCACCCCCCTGAGAGCTGCTCCGTTATCGTTTTTGTCACAGTCACTTTCAATCTGAATTTGTCATCCTTGCACGCATTTACGAGTTATCAATCGAAGTGTCAGGATGCAAAATAACTGATGTACTTTGGGGTGGTATTGGATAGGACTATCTAGGACTTTTAATCAATGCATATTTTACCTCTCTTCTTCATACCTCACTGCTCTCGCATAAATCTCAAAGCATTCTGAGCCCAGGTGCAATGTATTTGCTGATAAAAAGAAGAATTTTCTAAAAGAGGCAGTAGTTGTATAATCAAACATTATAGCTTAGGGCAAACATACAGTAGCATGAATGGTTTTAAAACTGTGTAGGTGGGAATCGGGGTAGGAAAGAACTCAATGCAGTACACAGGAGAGAAGGGATTGCTTTTTGTCGCCCATAAATCAATTGGTTGGCCAGGCTAATCTTTCTCACTCAATGCCGACAGAGTAAATACTCAGGGTAGAGGGATCTAATGCTTGCTTCATGCACCTGGTTATGTCTGTGGGGCTGAATAAAGTAGGACTCCGCCAGTAGTTACAACCTTGTTAAAAGCGTATCTCTCTTAGGCCGAGATCTTTCTCTGTCTAGTTGAGGAGCTGTTCTTTGGCGTGCAGGGCAGATGGGAGAACATGGAATTTGTGAGTGTGTCTTTGTCTAAGAGAATTGGATATTTAAATTCCTTGTTGTAGTCTCAAACACATTTCTATTTGGACAGTCTGCTCAAATTAAAAACATTGAAAACGTGTTTATTTTAAGGTTTCTTAAAGAAGAGATGGTTCATGAGTTAGAGGACAAATACTATACAGAGGACTCATTTTGAGAAGCAGGGCAGTGATGGAGAGCAGTGTGTTTTATGACACATCAGGATACATAACTGCAATACCCATCGAAGGAGCGGTCAAAAGAGACATTGTTCTCTGTGGACGCAATTAAAAGTCCTAATCAGACTTGAGGGACTCTGCAATAGCCCTTGTGCCACCCAGCCTATTTTAGATGTATCTTCCATTGTGTCATTGTGCTCACCTAGCATGCTGAAGGCTTTCACATTTCCATTTGAACAAGATTTTGCCTTTCTGTTGCTAGAAGTTACTGTAAGCACTTTAATGTGCTGTGCGTACATCATTGGGAATTCCTTATACACAACACCTGTGCTTATTTCAGTGTAGTTGTTGTATATTCCACACCCAATTACATAAAGTGTGTCAGAAATGGTTTTACTCTAATTTAGTTTGAATAGGTAACAATGCCACAAAGAAAAATATGAATCCAAGTTTAATGCTTAATGTGATGGTTATTTAATTGAATAAATGGAGGCTATATCTCATTAAAACATCAGGACTTAGTACAAAAATGTATTTTAATTAAATTCTTTAATTGATCCAAAAGTTTACTAAATGTATGCAAGTGTGTTTAGTTATCCATGATTAACTAATACCTAAAAAAAACTATCTGGATCAATATTTTCATACCCAGACTATAGTTAATTTATCAGAGATAGTTAACGTTCCAGCTAAGTAACCTTCTTTTTTGTCAGAACTTTAAAAAATGTGTTCTATTCATGAACCAGTTTTTGCTAAACTGAACCATTGTTTTACTTTCATCTTATTTTTTTAACTGCAGTTTCCAAATTAAAGACAATTACTGACAGTGAAAATGGACTGTGGGATTGTTATCTTAGGACAATGTGGGATTGTTATCTTAGGACAAGTTACATTTTTGTGTATTTTTCCATCTTTAATCATAGGATTGGGTATATTTTGAGAGTCATTACAGAATCCCCTTTAAAACTGTTATGACAATTTAGCCACATGACTATACATTGGTTTAAACATTTCTAAATAGGCTTTGCGCTGTTACTGAAAGTTAGTTGTCCAAGCAAGGAGTTTACTTTGAAAAGACAGCATTAATATTGATATTAAGATACATAAAAAAATGCATGGACAGATAAAAAAAAAATATCGCAAAAACTAGACAAATACATACTCAACACAAAAATCGTCAGGATTTAAACATATATTTTAATCGGTATACCGTTACACTTGGCAAGACATGGGCCAGTAGCATGGGCAATGTGTTGGATTGCAGGTGTTAAATTATAATATCTCCAAATAACTAAGAACTAACACACTAAGAACTATTATACGTTCATAAGTGTATAAGACCAAAAAACCGAAGCACAATAAAGTTCAATTAACCTTGAATTTTTATGTTAAACATAGGTTCTACTTCCATCACTTTCAGCTGAAAATGTGTTTATTTGTCAACATCTACACTACAGGACCCTAAGTCACTGTCTACATTCAGCTGGCCAGTCTCAATACTGCATTATTCATAAAACACAAGCACACAAAATGGATTCCTTTGGTCTGCTCCTGACCAAAGTCACAAGATTTATGAGTCGTTCTTCAGGTTATAATTCAAAGTTCATCCTCACATGCATCATATTTTGAAGCACATAGATTATAGGAGAGAGCACATTTATCTTATGACAGGGCACACACAAGCCTTTTTGTACTCCAGCAGAATGCACACATACCCACAAGTGCACACACACACAAAAATATTAAATAGCCACATTCCTTCTTTCTCTATACATATACACATAACTGCACACGTGCATTTGTTCATAATCGCCCATTCCAAAGCACATATACACAGCATTGTACAGTACTTAGATCTGATTCAAAAATATATCCTGAAGCATAAAAAATCTGTTTAAATTCTTATTCAGATGAGAGAGATATTTGTTTACAGTATAAACAGCTAACCAAAGTGGTGCCAGGTGTAATATATGTGTATTTTGAAATCAAGGCAGAATATGCACTTCATCATACCAGTGGCAGTGATTGACACAATCAGCCAGTTCTAGATAACTAGTACACTCAGCTAGTTACAGATAACTAGTACACTCAGCCAGTTACAGATAACTAGTACACTCAGCTAGTTCCAGATAACTAGTACACTCAGCCAGTTCCAGATAACTAGTACACTCAGCTAGTTACAGATAACTAGCACAATCAGCTAGTTACAGATAACTAGTACACTCAGCCAGTTACAGACAAGTAGTACAATCAGTCAGTTCCAGATAACTAGTACACAGATAACTAGTACACTCAACCAGTTACAGATAACTAGAAAACTCAGCCAGTTACAGATAGCTAATATACTCAGCCAGTTACAGATAACTAGGTCACTCAACCGGTTACAGATGGCAAGTATGCTCAACCGGTTACAGATAACTAGCACACTCAGCCGGTTACATATAAACCAGTACACTCAGCGAGTTACAAATAACTAGTACAATCAGCCAGTTACAGATAACTAGTACACTCAGCCAGTTACACATAACTAATCTGTTCTAATTAGTGTGACCTGTTTCTCCTATGGCATTTTAACCACCTGTGTCGTCTTGTTTTCTGATGGTTGACTGTCTAAGCTTTTTCTTTATCACAAACAAATGAGGATTATGTTTTTTTGTGAATTTTTAAACAGCATGCACATGGGATTAATGCTGCATACAGGGCAAAACACGACTACATGAAAAATGATGTGCAATGAAGATGTTTAGGAGAAAAGAAATGAGAGGAGTAGAGGGAAGAGACACTGAGTTTCAGCTTCACTGCTTCCTTCCAGGTGTCTCTGCCTGCATGATTTCATCTGCGAACCATAATCAGCTTCCTTAATGAAATATGTAATTAACATATTATAATTGTGCAACGGATGGTTTTGACAGAAATCATTTTCCACATCTAATACTATGCTAATTTAATCTGTTCCTCACTCGCCAACATGACCTTTTGTGATTAGGTTTCATGGAAGATCTTTTAGCGTGTGTGCGTGCGTATGTATCTGTATGTGGTTGATGGATTGATTAAACCACCATGAAGACTCAGTCTGTCCGAAGAGCATGGTTGTCACTGATTTAATGCTAAGAATGTAGTTAGAGATGATAAAAGAAGGTAATTGTAGAATGTGGCTAATTAGGATAAACTTTCACCAATATTTCCTTTTATTACTCTGAAAGTTTGTCCCCAAAAATTTTTTGGGACAACATTGATTGTCTGCCTAAACTTGTTTTATACATGTTTTAAGATTTGAACAGTGTTGATGTAGCAATCAATTCTGTGTGGGCAGTAGCATATACTGTATTTATACTGTAATATATATATATATATACATATATATATACATATGAATATATGGTGCAGGAAAATATTGAATTGGCCAGAAGCATCAATATGTATCGGACAAAATGTTGGACTTGAATGATCTCCCTCAGTAACTTCTTTTTTGTTAGCTTGGCATAGGTTAACTACTGTAGCTTGGGTCCTGCTGGGGTCACTTGACGATTCACTGATTCTCCTAACGGCACAATTTTTTTTTGTCCTTAGTACTGATAGATCTCTTTCAACATCATTGATGTTGTTCGTTGCAAATTCCTAGCAATCCACAAATACATAAAATTACATACAAGCTACAAACTCAGAAGGAATAGTAATAGTTCAGTTTTCCGTGCCATGTCCAGGAAAGGGATCTGATTTTAATAAATAAGTCTGGCTTGTAAGCAATTCATCTTAGTCCTTATGTTTCATGAGTCTCCTCTTCAGAATGCCGTTCTTCATTGGACAAGAGCACAGCTTCTGTGTCTGCGTCAACACCTTTTTCTGACGACTAGCAAGTATCAGATGGGAGACATCTCTGAGTGCCTTTGGTCCCCTCGAGGACTTTGGTCCTGCCATTAGACCTGTGTGTAGTACCAGAGCAGTGGCCTGGAGGGTAGCTTACATTTGCATACTGTTTTTTGATGCTCCTAGCTAGCTTGGCCCCTTATGGGTGAAGCTAGCAGTTGCTAACTAGCTTCTTAGTGGCACACATGCTAGCTGTTTTTGCTAAGTGATGCTAGCTGGGGCATTTGCAGAAAATCTGCCACAGTCAGCCGCAGTAAGTCCATTTTGGATGGGGCCTATATGTTGGTTGCATCTCCAGCCAGAAGAGGAACGGTCCCTATGATCCCTGACGTCCTCGCGGTCAAGGGTGTGGGTCCCTAGCTATATCCACCTCGACGTCCATGACATGCCACTATGGAAAAGAGCCCCCCGATAGAGGTGCTTATTGCTGAGCATCTGGTCCCCTCATCGACAAGCTTCGCATTGGGGAGCGACTTATATGGCAAAGCCGGGCAAGCCAGAGGACTGTGAGAGCCACGCCGATGAAGCCTAAAGCCAGGCCAGTTGAACAAAAAATTATGTTATGTATATAACCAGGTTCAGACTCCTTACAGCTCCTGCCACAGATGCTATAGAATGGCTGGTGAACTTTCTGAAGAGAGACTCACACTCGTTATCAGGATCGGCACTTCAAAGTGCCATAACGTCTCATTGGCCTTGATATCGAGGCTCTGTGGTATCTGGTTTTAGAAAAGAGGGCACCCTTAGAGCTTTCCCATTGGAAGGAGCCTCCTTCGTTTCACTCAAATAACTTGGTTATATACATAACCCCATAGTTATTTGTCTACAAGGCAATCATTGTTGAAGATAGACTGCACATTGAAACGGCAAGATGCTATCCACCAATGAATGCAAGCTTTAATAAGTACACAAAAATGTTGGACTCTTTAGTGATTTCTACAGTCTCAATAAATACAAGACATTAATAGTGACAATGATGGGCATGACATTGTTGAGATGCTTCAAGTAAATTCCACCAAATGCACTTGGCACAGGAAGCCATATACTTCCTCTAAAACCATGACTCAAACTATCATGTCACAATTTTATCCTACTGTAGAATGCACCTTCTTCACTTAGGAAAGGTCAATTAGAGTTGGAACAATGCAGCAGGCGTAGGGGAAGTAATCGGCCTAGCTGCCTAAGGTTGAAGAACATATGATGAGTGGCAGAACATATGGCAGATAGTAATGAGACAGCGTACCCCAGAAGTCATTGTTGTTTTTATGTGACAGCTTTGGTGCCCCAAGGAATGCTGGCAGTCCATGTCACTCTTCACCTCCAAAATGCAGCACATACCGTATACCCCTTCCCTCAGTTCATTTGATGAGACTTGACGTGCCTGTTATTCTACTGTGTGACTTTTTGTTTTTGGCATGTTGTGGGCATTGTTGGTTCACTTTGAGTCTACAGGATGCAAGAACACTTATATTAGGTTTTGAAATCTGTATTTCACATGAGACCTAATATTGCCTATAATGTATGTTTACCAGTGAGCTAATTGAAGCGTTCAAATATGACTAGTTTATAAGGCTGAAGGTATTCTAAATGCATGTAGTTATTTATTTTTGACATTATATATATATATATATATATATATATATATATATGTGTGTGTATATATTTATATTTATATTTTACAGATCAGCATGTATGTAAAGCAAACCCTCTGCATCTTCATCATTTAACCTAGAAGAATAACTGCCTAACTCCAAAAATAGTTGTACACCCAGTCTCAACAGCTAAAATCATAAAGTTGGTATAACCTAAAGCTAAACAAAACAAATATTTGACGAATGAATTGACAGATATTAGGAGCGGCACATAATCTGCCAGAAATTAAGTACCGCCCACTATCCCCAGTTCACCCCGTCTACGCAACCGGTTTATAATGAGATTTTGCTGTGACTCTGATTTGATCTATTGACAACAGACAATATATAAGTAATGTATATTCAGGTTTTTTTATTCAGTAAAATGTTAATTTTGACTTTATACTAAATACTAATTCAAACCATGATTCCAATTACTTTTTATGAGAGAGTATGGTAATGTATGCAGATCATATATTTCATATATTTACATATTTGAATAATATGTAATGTGTTATATACACAGTATATAATATGTACATTGTGGGGACAGGTAGTGGATGCGATGGCGTGTTGCATGAGAGAGTCCTTTTTCTCCCATCTTCTTTTAGCAATTCTACAGATTTTTTGAAACACTAATATAATTTTATACTTATTTTTTATGTGCACTTTAAAATCAACCTCCATATTCAAGGACGATCTTCGTATAACTCAGCCTATGGCTAAAAGTTATGGCTAGCACAGCATACACTCAAATGTATGTGATTCTTGTATCCGAGTCTTCTCTTTGGAAACTCAAGCTTATTTTGTCTTCCCTTATACATAGAAGGCACACATTTGTAATTTCTATACCTGTATTTATATTAATCATGAATCAAATGACAAAAACTCATGACATTATTTTAAGGTTCTAAGCTTTATTCACATTTCAGACTTGAGAATTTATATCCAGTCTGAAATCCTACTGCCATTTTTAGAAAAACCCTTGTTTGTACAGTATATGAATGGTTCACCTTTTTGGATGTTTTAAAGCAACTAGCATATAGGTAACCTTTTAGCGTATTATCAATACATTTCTTCTGATTGCACATTGTAATGTCTATAGAAGAAAGACAAAATCGCGGTTCAGATCAGTCCTCTTGAAGTCTCAATATTTAATACAAATTTTGTATTCCACCGGATATGATCTCCCAAGAAACTGTGACGAATTGCTTTATGGCACAAGGAAGTGCTCACTAAATAAAGGAAACGATGCCCATACTTGGAGTATAGTCGTTGATCATGCTAGCGATAGGCAGTGTCCGCGAGCATACAAAACGTCGTCTTTGTGACTGTTAGAGAAAAGAATTACACTAAGCAAACAGTAGGGGTGCTCAAAAATCGCCTCCTACAGTTAAACCGCCTCTAGTAACTTTAACTTATTTATGTGTCTCCCACAGTGGTCCCAACTGATTCAAATCCATTTGGGCCATTTTTGAGTTTGTTTTAAATGTAGATACAAAGCAAACTGTTTGACTGAAAACCTATGGGGGATAGCTTTACATCCTGACTTAAAAGTAATTTGTTCTAAGCTATCCTCAGTAGGTAGGGTTAGCCCAATATTTCACAAATATTTTTTTTTACTTACAATAAAAGTAAGACTGTGATAGACTGGCGACCTGTCCAGGGTGTACCCCGCCTCTCGCCTTGTGTCAGCTGGGATAGGCTCCAGCCCCCCCGCGACCCTGCATAGGATAAGCGGTATAGCTAATGGATGGATGGATGGATGTATTATTTGTTGGCATCTGGATGGAAGAACCTACGATA
>JAVQIZ010175739.1:0-13690 GCA_036023535.2 Galaxias brevipinnis | reverse complement strand
GTGAACGTGTGTTTCTGTGTGTGTGTGTGTGTGTGTGTATGTGTGTGTATATATGTGTGTGTGTGTGTGTGTGTGTGTGTGTGTGTGTGTGTGTGTGTGTGTGTGTGTGTGAACGTATGCTTGTGTGTGTATGTTTTGTGTGCCATTTTTGGAAGAGCCCCTGTGTTCTCTCTGCCCCAGCGCTCAGGAAACTCGTTGAGCTACAGAGGCCTCCGGGGTACATTTCTCCTGCGGCTGGACCACATGCTCTGGGACCTGGCTTCAGATGGAAATGTGTCTTTTTTCCAGCCATCACAAAGAGGAAAGCCTTCTCCAGTCTCTTTATCCCATATTTAAAAGGCTCTGTTGGCCCTGGCTGCTCCAGAACTAGTCTTCTCTGGGTTGGCCCTGGTTACAGTTAAAAATCAACACCTTCTCTACCCCAGACTGTGACATTTCAGCACGCCTATCCAGTTTCCGCACGTGTGCTGTGCCTGCTCAGTCATCAGGAGTTGTGTGTGTTTATGTGTATGTTCATGTGCCAACATTTCATATGGCTTTGAGGCCCCTCTAGGCATCAACAAGGGGTATTTTAAGGCTACAGTTTAAAACTTGCATGTGCACCTGAGTTCAGAATTAGCTTATTAAAGAAAATTACACACATATACAGTACCAGTGAAAGGTTTGGACACACTTTCCCATTCACTTTAAAGGGAGAGTGTGTCCAAACTTTTGACTGGAACTGTACATAGTTTCTGTGTTTTACCCCATAACTTAACTCATATTAATCTTTGATAAATATGTTTTTCTTAATCAGTGAGTAATTGCTCTTGATCAGACACACTACAAATGACATGCCCATATTCTTTCAGTTTTCTCTCTGACGTGAATGATCTCCAGTATATCCTTTTTTCATATCTTCACAGTGAATTATCCAGGATTCACATTTTCCTTTCTTCACTGGGGGCATGTGCAACCCGTTGTACTTCTCAGAGTCTCTATTTCTTTCTTTCACGGTATGTTCTCTCCCTGCTTTCACTCCACAGGTAGTGTCTGCCCAGACCTCTGCCCTGTCTGAGTCTCGTAATCCGATTGGCTTGCGTTCTCCAGTCTGACAAGAGAGCAGGAAACAATGCAAGGCCAGAACAATGAGTTGGCTCCACATCTGTAGTGCCCTGATTGGCCTCGCCCAGACACTACGTCTTATTTCCTGTTTGATTACTCATGCCTGCCTCAAGAGCAGCACACTCATACTCCTCTGACTGTCTGTGAGGGAAATCACAAAGACAAGGCTTGTTGGAGACTGGTTTTGGTTTAGGGGCCAGAATGGTAATGCTTTGTAATAATGTTGCAAATTTGTTAGCAAGGGGGTGTGATCGTGTGTGCAAACTTGTATGCTTGAAGGAGGAGTGATTAGTGGGCAATGTGTGTGTCTTTGTAACTCATATTGTCAGCCGTTATAAAGCTGGTGCATTCTTTTTGCGTGTGTTTGTGTGAATGTGTGAGTGCGGGTTCTTGCATGCATGAGAGTGGAGGTGTGCAGTGCGGGTTTATGTCAGCTTCCAGTGATAGTGCTCCAGGGTCGGCCCATTAACAGCTTTTAAACAGGGGAATGATAGCTTTGGCATGAAGGCCCAGCCGGTTGTGCCACCCAGACATAAAGACTGTCTGCAGTGGGCTGAGTCGCACTCCACCCACCGCCCCATTCTGCTACCCTACCCCCCTTCACCTGCCACCAGGCCGGAGGCAGAAAAACAAACCACTTTCAGTCATATTCAAAAAAAAATTGAAGCAAAGACAGGAAAAGAGGGAGCTTTTCAAGATCCACAAATCTAGGGCAGCGTCTTGGTGAAATTTGGACCAGTTGGGAAGTTGAATGGATTGAAATGGCGCTGTGTGTGGAAGGGTCATAATTGTCCTTTAACATATTTTCCTTTATCTGATACTACGCGCCTAAATGTATTTCACCAATTTCTAACTACCTAAACATACCAGAGTAATTGTACTACCTGTATCATGTTCTTCTGTAGTACTGGAGGGTGTGAGGGTGGCTTTAGTCATCAGTTCACTGCTAGGAGTTCAGGCTCATCTGACAGTTGAGTCTGGGGTAATAACACAACACCTTAATATGGACAGATCAGTTAACTTAACTGCCGCTTAGGTATATGGTAAGGTAATGAGGGCCTTTCTAAAGACAATAACACCTGTTGCCCCGATATTAACGTGTATGTATTTATGTGTGTGTGTGTGTGTGTGTGTGTGTGTGTGTGCCTGTGTTTGTACAATTCTTTGGGTCTGTTGGGGGAGAATATCCCGCCAATTGTGAAGAAGTGTGTGTGAGATGTTCATAAGTGTCTGTGTGATCCATGGGCCCACACAGGAAAGGAGTGGCATGGTCTGAGGCGATCTTTACAGTCAGAGAGCTTGTCTAGGATTAACTGTAAATGACAACCACCTGTCTGACACATTCTCATCTTTAACTCTCTCTCTCTTTTTCTCTCCGTCGCTCTCTCTTTCTAGCTCTCTCTTTCTCTCCATCTCTCTCTGATCTTCCTCCTCCTGGCTGTCATCTTTCAGGAAAATCCCCTCATTACCAGGGCCTGAATGTAAATGCTTTTTTTTCTCTTCCCCCCACAAGCAGTCTTTGTTCCCTGGCCTATTCGGCTGTTTTATCTCGGCACTTAAAAGCAATTACTCCTAAATATGGATGCTCTGTAACAGACGTCGCCATTCAAATGCCATTTTTCTTCCTTTATCCTCCTCTTTGCCTCATGGGCAAAGACAAAAGGAGGAATATCAAGGTGTCTGGTGTCCCCCTCCCCCCTCATCCTACACACACACACACACACACACATACACACACACACACACACACACATACACACAATTGTAATGTGATCTCCCATTAAGGACGAAAACAAAACAATGCGTGGGTGGAGCCCCCCGAGGATGTGCCCAGCCACTGCAGTGGAACTGTGGAACCATGGGAACTGGTTGCGGCCCTGCGGCTGCCAGACAGACAGGAGCGGAACACCAGCAGACACTGTGGAGAAACAAACAGCATTACCAGGGCCATTAAGTCCATCCACACCTGTCAAAGAGCAACACGGCCCTGCCTAGTGTGGCATAGTGTCACCGGGGAAAGGTGATTTACTGCAGCCAAGCTCTACAAGATTGAGGAGGACCATAAGACGTTCATGATGATGATGATGATGATGATGATGATGATGATGATGATGATAAAGCATACAATAATAACTGTTTGTAATACTTGCTTATGTTGTGATTATTTGTGTTTGAAGCTTCTGCTAATCAAGATGAAAGAAAGGGCATCTTTTCATTAGAAATTACAGCTTACTGAAAAACTTGCTTGTGGCTTCAAGGGAAAAGGGGACACAAGCTTTTTTATTTTCCCACATGACCTGAAACAGTAATCATCCTCGTTTTATGCACTGCTCGCGCAAAAGGTTGAAAAAAGAACTAGATAGAAAGACAGAAAGAGGGAGAGAGTGAGTGTATGTGAACTGCAGAGTGAGCATGTTCCCTGCTCGTACAGGAAGTGAACAGAGACCTGGTCCACAGGGATCCCCGTATCCCCTTCTCACTCCACTTCCCTCCCTTGCAGGACCCCACCGTGATGGGGGTAGACCCTGAAAAGTTGTTCCCTTGCGAAGGACAGTGTGTGTGTCTCTGTGTGTGTGTGTATGTGTGTGTGTGTGTGTGTGTGTGTGTGTGTGTGTGTGTTCGTATCCTGTTTTTATGGAGGAAACCCAAACTGTTCACATGTTGAGATTGTTATACAGACAAAATCTGTGAGAAAAGATCCTGTGGATGTATTGATTCTCATGGAGCTGTATGGGAAACATGGCTACCTTCTGAAAAACAGCTTATTTACATTTTTTTGTGGGTCACAAGTAAAGTATAACTAATATAAATTATAATTTTTTTTATCTACATTACCGGACTATGAAAACAAATGTTAATCAAATAACTAATTCAATAGTTCAGGGCTGTCTAGGAATCACATTTCTATCGAATTGATCAATTCCTTTCTCAATAACAAAACGATAAATAAAGGCCTATCAAATGTGAAAGAGTCTTGCTTTTAGCTGATTTAGCAGCGGTTTGTTCATGACCAACAGACACCACAGACTCTGACTTATTTAATGAGCAGAACTCATTCTGGAGGCTGTGGTCTTGCTCAGAGCTGCCATAGTCTGGGCCTGGATCTTGGTGGAACCTGTGGTTGGGCCTGTCCACCAACGTGCAGTGGTCTCTTGTTGGTGAACTTAAAGGCTAATAATGCTGTGATCTACTATACACATCTCCCTTGGATTCCTTAACATTTGACATACAATTATTTCAGATAGATAACGTTAGGTAGACTAGAAGATCTGATGTAATCTGAGTGAAAACCACTTTTTCCATTGTTCACACAAAGATTTGTGAAAACTAGCTCGGGTTCTGTATCATTCTGATGCCACAGTATAACAAGTGGCAAGTGCCTCACTATCTTGTTACACCTATACAAATACCAAATACATTTTGTCAACCCTTTTATCATCCCCAGCTTTGGGAATCTGACCGGAGCTTGAGCATCCAAGTGAACCAATCTGATACGGGAACTTGCTGTGCGAGCCAGTCTGTTTGTTCTCTTTTGGGAGGAGGAGGCCCTGGCTCCATAGCCATAGCGTTGTGTCCTGCGCGGTGGGAATGGGATGGAGCGGAGCAATACGGAGCACTCCCTGTAGACGTCCTAGATGAGAAACTACAGTACCTTCACTGGGAGTCACCATTGCTTTATTGGAATTATATCAGTAAATCTCTCTCTCCCCATCTCTCTCTCTCGCTCTCTCTCTCCCTGTCTCTCTCTCTATCCCTGTCTCTCTCTCTTTCTCCCCTCTATCTCCACTTCCTTTTATCGGTCAATGAGGCAAAAAGTAGTGAGCAGTGTGAGAACGGTTGCATCACAGTTCTGGCGGTTCCGTAGCCCCTGGCCCCTCTGTTTCTCGGTTAATCTGTGGGAACCCTGATTTTGGACCGCAACCTCTTTTCCCACCACAAGTCCAGTTAGAAAATAGACTCGGTTGTATATGCCAGGCAGCACCCAAACCAAAGTGGTTCTCCTTCTCACGGGTCCTGGGCTAATAGAGGTCAGTGTCTCCAGAATAGTCCTAATGGGTTTCGTATGCAGGTACCGCGGGGCCGCATGCAGCGACACAGGATATCGTGTTCATGAGAAATGAGAGGGCTTTAATGATCTCCTTTTTTTTTCAATCCATCCCAGTTTATATTTATAAGCCTCTCTCTTTCTCCAAGTAAAACAGCCTTGTATTTTTGTTATTGCAGTTCACCAGCCAATGTGCTGGTCACAATGTTGAAATATGTATCAAAAATAGATAGGTTAAAGGTTGATTCATGAATTGATAATAATAAGAATTCATTATATTTAGTTTTTAGCGTTTTTCTCAAGACTCAAAACGCTTCACACAAATTGGTCGCCAATTAATTACACAGAACGAACAACGGAATGGACCGACAGCTATCAAACACAACACTCAGTCTGAGTGATCCACGGCAGCCAATTTGTGCTAGACTTACTCACCCAACATATTACGACAGACTTGTTTAGGACGTAGGACACACAGACCAACTCAGGTGAATTGGCAGTGACTGGTAGGAGAATGGAGCATGTTTTGTGATGGTGGGAGGAAACCGGAGTACCCGGAGGAAACCCACTCAAACACGGGGAGAACTCGCAAACTCCACACAGAAAGGCCACTGGGTCAGGTGGGGTTTGAACCCAAGACCTTCTTGCTGTGAGGCACCAGCGCCAACCACTGAGCCACCGTGCTGCCCGCATTAAGTTAATAGCGCAATTAAATATCTCCAGGGTTCATGTAAGGTCATGGAAAACCACTTATCATTTAACATCTACGAAGTAATGTTGGCTATTGCTTGCGATCATATGATGCAATACTCTTTAACGTACTTAGGGCACGTACTGAGTTTGGAAAAAAGACATTTAAGTTGTCTGCTCCATCTACGTGGAATAAATTAAAAAAAGTTATCAAGCTTAAGAAAATTGTCTCACTACATATTTTTCGAGCCAGGATTAAACAATTGGAACATGCCACAATATGGGTTTGTCAGTGTTTTTCACCTTTAGATCTTTCGAAATATGTTATGGATTTGATTTATATTTATATGCTTCCGTTTTTTCATAATGTCTTGCTTTATGTACATTTATGTGAAATTTTTTACGTGTTGCTTTTTTTGGCCAGGTCTCTCTTGCAAAAGAGATTCTGAATCTCAATGAGACTAACCTGGTAAAATAGAGAAAAAAAAATTGGCCAAATGGTTTCTCTGTTACAGTGTTTTTACTTTACTGTGGTGATATATTTAAAAGAACACACAAACTGTATCTCCGTCCATAAACCAATTCATCAGACCCTTGCCTACACTCAGATCCTAGAAAACGGGGCTTACTTGTCTTCCTGCAGAGCAGCAACCGTGCTGCTGTTCTTGTATGCCTAAGACAAAGACGGAGCCAGATGGAAGCCTCTCTGCTCCCCATATGTACACCAGAGATCAGTCTCACAGAGAGTATGTGAAGACAGCTGGAAAGTTCCCCAGAGTCCAGTCTAATTGAAAGCTTATCATCTTCTCTTTGTATTTCCTGAGCTGTGGGGGATCTGCACAGAGGGGCAGTGCGTTGGTGATGAGACCTGAACAAAATAGATGGGAATGTTTAAGACAGCATGAGTATCTTTCGTGCACTTACACTGTGAAGTGGATATCTACTGTGTGTTGTGGGAGACAGGGAGAGGGAAAGAGAGAGACAGAAAGAACTAGGCTAGGCTCTGTCAGTGAGAGATTAGTTTGGTTCGTGTGTGCGTTCGTGTGCGTTTGTGTGCGTTCTGCGTGTCAGCATGCTCATGTGTGGAAATGCTTTGAGTGTGTAGAGTTAATTGAATGCAGTGTGTGTCTAGGCTGCGTGTGAGCATCCTGGGACTTTGTTGTTCTGCCAAGATTGCCTCCATAGAAGGCCCGATGCAGAGACACAGAACTCAACCCACACAGCAAAATGAAAAGGAGAGAGAATAAAAGACAAGAAGAAAAGGGCAGAGAAAAGAGTGGTCAGGGAGGAGAGGAAAGCATATGCATGGGGAACATAATGGAGTAAAAGGGTTGGAGGAAAGAGAAAGAGAGTGAATGAAGCAAGAATCCTTTCATGGCATCTCAACAGGTGGGATTAGTTTAAGAGTGAGGGATTGTGGGTATTGTATTTCAGGTTAACCACACGGGTTATACTTAATTAGACCACCCTACAAGGGGCCATCTCAAGTATTTAATCCTGTGGCTGGGCCGTAAATGGGCAGTAAAGAATGCCATCAGTTGTGCATAAATTTAAATGATATCAAACTAAGAAAAAGACTTGCATACCAAAAGTTTTCCTCTATTGTTTTTAACAAGTGACAACTTGCCGACATACACTTGTGCAGAAGCTGCCAGGGCGGTGTCGGATTCCTGGCTGTGCTTTGTTTATGCCTTGGGTACCGCCGTGTTGACAGCTGTAGCGTTGGCGAGGGTGCTGTGAGGTGTGGGTAGTTTACCAGAAGAGGCCTACTGATGAGGGAAGAATGGATAATTAACAGGGAAGGTTGTGAGTAGCAAACCACCAATGAGATGAGGGCTGTGGAACTCAGGGGCATGACAACCAGGGTATTTATAGTAAAGGCCGCACTGAGAGGAGAATGGAATGGAGCTGCGTCTCACAAACGTTTAGGTCGTTCAACTGTTCATTCACATACCTTTTTGTCAACTACGGAGATTGTGTTTGTATTTCTTAGGTTAAATTATAGCTTGCGTCCTCACGTTCAGCGCTTTAACTTTCAACACCTCCCATTGGGAAACTATACAAAGTTTTTATTATACATTATTTTATTTTTTGTATTTAGTTTCAAAATGAGAGGACTACTATACTGTGGTATTGTTTTTATAGTGAAGCAAATTAAATAAAAGAATGTGCTCGTAAATATTGAATATCCCTCTTTTGGCCCTTTTCGGAAGGAATTTAGCTCTGGACAGTTTTGGCATTATTCAGATATAAAGCACTTGACATTTCCTTGCAATGCATTAAATTAGTCTGAAAAGACTTTCCATAGTAAAAACAAACAATAACTTTGAAGACAACGGAGAAATAGTATCTTTTTTTTAATCAAAATGATTAAAAACTACATAATCAGCACACTTTACAAGCACTTAATACAGAGTCTTTAAGGATATTACATACATAGATTAACAATTTAAATTAACATAGGCTATCGGTTTCAGACATACATGCTTGGAGCATAAAGAATGATGAAGAGAGCAAAATGAATGGCATATCGAATGAAAAGGAAGTTCTTTTGAAAAGACACATCAAAAAGAAAACAAAAGCATTGTGCTTTCTTACCCAACATACAATAAAATTCAGCTAAATTGTAAAATGTGGCCTCCGAGTTGGTAAATGTCTTAAGATCCATTTGACAAACATTTTCATTCATTGATTGAAAAAGGTCTTGGCATTGATAGAGAAGAAAAATGAAAACACACAAACACGTTCTGCAGGTCTTCAATTTACAAATGAACATTGATACAGTCCCAGTGCTATTGCGGATGCTCTGAAGTTCTTTGGTTTTGATAAAGCCACATGATTAATATCACACATGTATTATCCCTAGCTGCATGATTGTCACCCATAACAAAGCTGGGTCTACAGCCCTAAAGGAGGGTACAGGAAATGAGACAGAGAACATGCAAAGGCTTTCTTCTCATTGAAAACGAGAGATGAAAGAAATGCATTATCACTAACTGACTGTCACAAAGGCAAATAAGGCAGAGGGTCTACAGCCATCAACAGAGGTTGCATGGTGTGTTTGTCCTGAGCTGTAAATACAAGAAACAAGCCACAACTACTTTGTATGTCTTGAACGTAATGTATTTCTGTGATAACTAGCCCTTAGAGGCACTACCTCTCCTTCTTATTCTTTCAAATAAAATACCTAACCAGTTGCTTTCTGGGGATACCTGACACCATATGTTAAGAGGCTCAGCCTAGCTCACACACAGGACTGCACTGTCATATGAGTCCTGGGTCAGGGCTTGAGCCCCTGGTGCTAATGATCAGTCTATTACTACAAGAAAGAGAGAATCAGGATGATAAAGGCTTCAAAGCTCATGCAGAACAAAGAGGCCTGTGCACAGCAAGGATCTGATTTGGGGGGTGGTGGTAGAATTGCCCTCGGTGTTGGTAAGAAGATCCCAATTTGGCTCCACCTCTTTCGCCTATCACTTTATCCCCGCACTCATTCTTCCGCAGGAATCGGAGGGATCATGTATGTGAAAGCATGGGAAAGGCCCCTGGGACAGTGGGAATGTGCACATTCACTTCTCTAGCACAGGAATGTGTTGCTCACATCTCACATGTACTGTATGACTTTGCATTTACCGGAAGATTCTGGAGCTTTTAGGGCGTGCACGTTTTCATTTAATTGAATAAAATAACTTTTAATCTGTGATATTTATTTTACCTTCTGCAAGGACAGAATTTTAATTTTACAATGATTTATATTGTCCAGGCATAGTGCAAATAGTTATGATGCCTTGAGTTGTTCATGAAAATAATTGGGGTAAATATACCTGTACTGGGACCCTAAATGCAAAATCTTGAAGGTGGAATCATTGGTGGGTATGGTTTTCAGGAATAAAGGTTTTAGTGCATCAAAGCTACATTAGAATACAATAATAACATTAAAGGCTTTGGTTTTTCATAATTTAGAAATAATATATTACAAAGATTCCAATTTCATATTAAACAACAGACAAGGTTATAAAAAGAAAAAAGTTGAGAGAAATGCGAAAGAATTTTGGGCATATGTGAACATTTCCTCAAATTTGGCTCAAATAAATATGCAAAGTAAACTGTGTCATCCAGTTAAAAATGTCTACACTAAAACAATTGCAGTGAAAATGTATAATAATTACTGTGTAAGAAAAAAAAAAGACAATAATCTGGAACGATATCAGGACTAAAATGTTCCCGCAGAAAACAAAAAAGAAATGTCTCCACCGTTCCTCAAATGTTCTGCATGATACTAAAAATATTGAATTGAATTACGGGAGATAAAGCTCCTTTTACGGAGTCCTGCTTCTTGCTTGGGGGTACCATCATCAAGTTGGACATATTTTGCTAACTGTTGCGCAATATCCCCTCAGGCAATAAATAAAATCTGAACTCTTGAAACTAGAAACACCCCTGAATATTTTCCTTTATAATAAATTTCATTCCAAAGTGATAAAAAACAAATAAAGGCACAAAGACTGAGTGCAGCTATGTCTGGGAAAGCCTTTCTGTGACACATGGAGCAAACATTTTACCTGACAGTCAAAGGTTGGCACCAGCTCATTGGTTGCTGCCCCACGCCAAACACCCAAACAAGTATACAATGGAAGGATTATTTGGGCATTTTTATATTAAAAGCTATATGATTTCACTCACTGTTAGCAAATAAACTGCTTGGATGTTCATCAAATGCAGATGATTCTGTACAAAAGTGTTCATCTATTCCTCAATGTCTTGGGAAAATGTGTTCCCTGTTTTAAGGCAATCCAGATATATTACTATGGCTATTTTGTTTTCACGCCTGAACTTCTATTTACAGTTTGTACTTCTTCAACCTCCATCACATTTGCTTTACAAAACACATGGCAGTCTGACAGACAGTAAGTCTCTTTGGTAAAATGGGGTTAAAGCGAGTGCTTGAGAAATAAAAGACATGCATCAATCTTTTTTTTTTGCAGAGCTCATTGTCTTTGTTCATTCATCTTCTTTACATTTGCTCTTTCTCTCTCTCCCTGTTCTGCCTCTCCTCTGTGCCTAGCTGCCTGACAGTCAGTAGGGCCTCCAGACAGACTCGTCCATGCGGCCGGAGGCGCTCATGGCCGTAGGAGAGTTGCTGTGGCTGCCGTCGGCCTCCACCCCCTCACTCTGGTTGCTCAGGCCGGGGTTCATCAGACTATTGCCGGAGGCCGTGACCCCCGAGCAGGACAGCAGGCGGGTGGGAGAGCGCTCGCCCCCGGTCCCCCCTGGGGCCACCATGGAGAACTGGTAGGAGCCGGAGCCTGTACCATAGTAGAGGTGGTAGGGAGAGGTGTTGGACTGGAAGTGGCTGTTCTGGCCCTGGTTGCCAGGGTAAGGCGGGGGCAGGTAAGTGTGGTAGCGGGAGGAGGCTGACATTCCCGTCACACTAAGCCCACCTATGCCCGTGCTGGATGGGTTGGCAGAGTAGGGGAAGGCCCCGGGATAGTGCATGCGGGGGTCCGAGAAGCGGGGGTCTGTCAGTGGCAGAGAGGGGAAGGTGGACCTCGTGGAGAAGAGATCAGTGGGACCTCCTAAAGGAAGAAGAGACAAAACAACGCAAGGTTAAGGACCGTCAAAGTGAACGCACCGCTTACATAGCCCACCACAGTAAAGAACACAGCTCTGCATGCCAGCCAGACACGTTTTTTGGAGTCGTCTTATTTCCCTCCCGTTCTAAAAAATGCATCACAGCACTACAGCCCTGAAGTCCCTGTTCTAAGCTCATGTTTCTGGTGATATTCTCAGCCATGGAAAATGTGGATACAAGTAATGACCTGAGACATTTTTTGGTTCGAAGTAGTCATCAACCATTGACAGCACACTAGCCCACAGCTCAGAACACAGGGGTTCGGTTTTGAAATCTCCCCTTTAATATTCCCCTCAGCACCATTCTTTAAAAATGAGAGTAGCGTACAGTCTTTTTGTGTGTGTGGCTTTTCAGAGCAATGAAAGGAGCTATTGTCAGAGCAGTGGATGCTGTGTATAAAGACTGACGGTTGTTGTGTTGTGTCACACTGTAATTCCCACAAAGGGATGGAGCACAAAACATGAAAGCAGGGGCACAGAGCCCTCAAGCAAACCATAACATCAAACAGGTAAAGAGACAGATTAAAGTACGGGTAATTCAATTCAAAACATTCAAACATTAGGACGAAGAATAAATGTCCGTGTAGGAATGTTTACCTAGATCCATGAAAACTATCAGTGTCAGAAACTAAAGGCTCAGTACTGACCTATCTGGAAGTGTAATCTAAAGAATCACGGCCAGCGGAAAACCAGCTGTTTTGACTTTAATTTCACTGCAGACATTTCCTAATGTATTCAACGGACAAAAAGGAAATAGGAACTGCTCTAGGGGTTGACTCTGCAGTTTCCTTCTCAGAGATTTGGAATAACCACTGTCACCAACTTATTTCCTTAAGCAAAACACAGCACTGCCCTGCTCACTCAGGCGAGGCAGACCGAGTTAGCTGGCGGATTTGACCACCTGAGCTTTGTGTTACACCACGGGACTCACAATGTAGTGGAACTGACTGCCGCACACTGCCACCTACTGTAACGTTTGGGGCTGCATGCTGCACGGGCAATTGGGGGAAAACTATGGGGTCAGCATAAAGTAGGCTTTGTCAAAGTACACCAACAGAGACCACAATTTGCTGGCTACAGTGTTGCAGCAGTCATTTCATCACTTGCTTGAAACCTGTCTCTTTAAAACCAGAAAAGACTTGTACCTTACTATTCTGTTCTTAGCTAGACCCAGAGATAAGCCAAAGAAAAGCCAAATGTGCTATCCCTTTGTCTTGGCCCATTAGTATGGCTTGTTAAGTTTACTCTACATGAGTAGTAGGCTGTACAAAGTACAGGACAGGATCTTTTGAATCTTTTCGGGGTGGTTATTTTTGAGTTGGCTGGTAAGCTATTTTGTTAGATAATAATAAGTGGCATTGGATATGTAGGCTAACCTTTTGAAAACTGACTGTCTGAAATGTTTTGTGTGTCAGAGATGATGATCTACGCATACAACTAATCAATGTCAACATATGTGACGTTGGTGTCTGCACCTGCCATAAAATGCGCAGAAACCCCCTCCCCCCACACACACACTCACACACACACACACACACACACACACACACACACACACACACACACACCTACACACACACACACACACACACACACACACACACAAACCCAGAGACAACAGCAACACCTGTCTGAGCCCAAACAGTTTTGTTTGTCTGAATTTTCATCTGAATGTGGCTTTGATGAGTCCAGTGTATGCCCACATGACTGTAGTGTAAAATGTGGATTTGGATGGCAGAGAAAAGGGAGCCTGTATTTTTTAAACAGCAAGCGCTTGCACGCTAGAGCCCTGAGGGGCGAGGATACCAAACTTGCGTGCCAGAGTCTTGTTGAAATGTCTTTCCTCTATGTCTGGAGAACCGGGTCCATTTTCAGTTGCAAAGAATTCTATTCCTTTGCAATTTCCACGGCTCTTGCTATGCAATTTTTTTTTCTTTAAAAACACACTTCTGCAGTTTAACGGCTCTTTTTTTTTGTATGAGAGTTTGGCGGGGCCGGGGAGGGGGCAGGGGGCTGTTTCTTTTTCCAGAGTCTACCAGGCACTGGAATCAGGCTCCATATCTGATTTCACACAAAGAAAATCCAAGCCTTCAGCTGCTGTTGATTCGGGAGAAGTGGAGTCGGTCCACTAATTCCTACCGGACTCCCAAAAAGCCTTTGCTCTGGGGGGGGGGGGGGGGGGGGGGGGGGGGGGGGGGGGGGGGGGGGGGGGGGGGGGGG
>JAVQIZ010175728.1:0-10703 GCA_036023535.2 Galaxias brevipinnis | reverse complement strand
ACACACACACACACGCACACACACACACACACACACACACACACACACACACACACGCACGCACGCACGCGCACACACACATACACACACACACACACACACACACACACACACACACGCACACACACATACTTGCCATGGACAGATTCCATTGCCCAAAATTGGTTAAAGGTGTCAATGAATGGTTTCTAAACAAACCGTACATCAAGATAAATTACAGAATAGATTATATTTGGATAACTTTCTAATCCACATAACACCCTTTAATCTACTCAATCATCTTAAACCAGAAGCGCACTATAGCGCTTCCTCTCCCTCCCTTCACTGCTTTCTCATTACACACATTCTTTCCATGACTTTTCCTGGCGCCCCGAGACTTCACCAGTCGCTGTCTGCATAAGGCCTCTGTTTCTTCTGATTGGTGTGCACATCCAAACGCACACCTTCACAGACATAATCGGTTTACCAACTTTTAATTTCGCCAATCAGTGACATTGAATTAAAACAACACATTAGACATCACTATGGTGCTTGTAGGTGTGCGCACTGTGCGAAACAAAATATATTATGAGCGCGTTTGGAGCTATCGAATCTAGTGCATGACTCTCCATATAGACCTTTGGTGAACATATTAGGACCGATATTGCATTAAAACCACACATTACTGATAACTCTTTTAAATGTGTTAATTATTGGTGTGCGAAACAGAAATGTTGGTATGTCTTCATGCACGTTCGGAGATAGAGCATATCCACATAATGCGCTGCACTACACAGAAAATGAACATAAAGTGTCCTTAGCATGCCACATAGTGAGACCAGCCAGGCATGTTGCGTAGATACCACGGAGCATCAACAACTTTCAGCTGACGAATTAGTCTACCCGGCGAACATTGAGACCAAAAGGAACAATTTTGAATTGAAAGATTATCTAAATTAAGATCTTAAATCACTTAAAATATCTTATTAAAAACACCTCATACACTTTCAGAAGAATTCCAGAAACATAATTGCCCAACTGGGATATTTAAATCTCGAATAGCATACTGACAGGCTCTCAACTCTCTCATTCAGTCCTATTAGTTGGTCCCTCCCCTATGTGAACAACTTTTGCAGCAATTGAAAAACCAAACTTTTCTGGCTTTTTTTTGCCCCCTCCCTCCCTCAGCATCAAGTGCAGCCTGCGCATAGTGCCCCTGCTGCGATTTCTCTCAGCCTCTTTGGTGCAACAACGATGAAGAGAGGATAACTTTTCCCCACTGATAGGAGGACATCTGGGATGCAATAGCAGTTTGTTTTGGTTTTCCGGAGAAAGGGGGATCATATTTGTATAAAAACAAACAATACATTGCGGATTTGACATACAACAATCGAATGCAAGCAGGTATGACGCCTTTTATATTAACTTGCATACTTTAGACTACAATTCATAGAGATCCCTTGGTCAAGAACCTCAAAAGTTATTTGGCTTTTTGGCCTATTTTACAAATTTAAGAATTTGATTGCCACTTCTATTTTTAGATGGAAGACATGAATTACTTTTTTTTTTGATCTGCAATAAATTATTTTGGTAATCCTAATTTGAATAGCTTCACAAGTATTCATTCACGCGTTTTCTTTATTTTGAACCGTTTTCTTTATTTTAATTATACATTCAATTCATTAAACTGATTAAATTATGGCCTGTTTCTCGTTATCTTATAGACCAACATTTGAACTGATAATAAGGTTTGTTCTATTTCGAGCAGGTGTGGAATTTCATTTTGAAAAAAAAAGTTTATTATTTAATAAAATCTTTGATTTGGGTGTAGGCCAACTTTTCAGACAGACCTTGATGGAGTTACTGCTTGGAATTGAAAATGGTTGATCCAACAACGCCTTTATTATTTAGGCCACCAGAAGCGTGTCGGCAACTAGTTTCGGGCAAGCGAATCTGTTCAGATGATGCGTTTTTAAAAAACCCAAGTTGGTTTGAAATAAAATATATATATATATATATATATATATAATTATATAATAAATAATTTATTTTTTATTTTTTATCCTGCCCCATAAATCTGCTTCAATCAGATAGAACTCATGTATAGGAGCACTATTATCAGGTGACGATTGAATGACACTATAGCGCCATCTTTTTGTGGTGCTGTCTGGCGCTGTCTAGACGCTGCTCAGCAGAATTGCTTGTCTTCTCTCATATTGCACTCGGGTGCTCTTGAGGTCTGTGAAGCCTTGTGGAAAATGGCTGTTAAATAAAAGATTTCCCAAAACCCAAAGTTCTGATGGCAACATATCAGTTTCCATCCTAGCCTGCTCTGATTGATTACAGGTTTTGCTATTTACTAGTGTGGGAAAGGAGACAAGCATTTAATGTCTGTTCTAATCCTCTAATCTTAGGAGCACAGTGAGACAATCAGAATAATGTATATGGGCTTCTTGTCCTGTTCTGCCTGATTTATTATTGAAAATCTGTTTATGATGGAACTATTCCTTCATGATTAGCCTGTTATGTTTGATGGATATCATCTGCTTGTGATTACTGTGTAAGATTGATCATGACGTTTTTGTTAGCACATTAAAATAATACATTTGGTGGGAAGCTTCTGATGACATGGGTGGTACTTGTATGGGTAGAATAAAATAATGAAGAGATGTGAGTGTTATTCAGCCTTGTGGCAAGTGGTCCATAATAGGATACTAGATGATACCAGCCAGGGGTTTCACACAGCAGCTTCTCCATGGAGTTTGAAGGAATGTTCGCTCTCATTTGTCTCGTTTTGTAGTTCTGACTGCCACGTCTGGCAGCCCGTCAGTTTTCACGCTGCGCTAGTGTCTAATTGGGAGAGAATGCGCAGCGGACCCTTTGGCCAATCACGGCAGCAGCTCCCAGGGCAGTCATGCTACAGAGGCCCCAAATGTTCGACAGCCTGTCACACACCATTTGGGCCCCTCAAACTCTTCACAGTTGGCTTTTTGTGTCCGCTGCCTTACCAACTTGACTAACTTCTTCTGTCTTTGTCTGTTACTCTATTTCCTTGAATTGCTTCTATTCTGCAGCTTTGCCCCTCAACTGGCCTCTATCACACACAACCTTCAACTGCTTCTGTTTGGAATTGCATGTATCATTGCATCACCACAGTCTCGCTGACAGCATACCAATCCTGCACTCTGTGGTTAGGTGATGGTCTACTGAAAAAGTAAGATGCCTCTGATTTTCTCATTTTCTGCACGGTGATCGGGGCCATTGACAGCATCATACTTACAGAAACAGGAGCGGCAATTTGGCCCCAGCCTGCACATCTTTTTGTGTGTGATGTCATGTGACGTCCTTATGCAGTGAGCCTATGCGCTTTGTGTGACGCGGCGCACAACTGATGGAAACCAGATATAGTCATTACTGACAGCTAAGGGTAACCATCGTGGCAAACCTCCAAGCCACCGTCTCAGTAGTGGCAGAGCCAGACAACTCATCATCTATAGCCCGTTGCCCACAGTCTTCAGTCAGGCATTTCTGGTTTGTAAATCTCCTTTCAACCACACTGCTCCAATGTCAAACCCCAATGACATACTTTAGGAATCGAATGATTTTATTTCCGAACGTTTTACCATACTTAACCATACCAATTCTGAATTTGTCACGATTTTTAGCTTAACATTTTCAATGATTGCGTTTATTGGAAGCTCTGTGGCCCAATAAACAGAAACTTTTGCTGACAGATAGTGGAATGGACATCTAATTGTTGTGCTCAAGAGACTTAATGTATACTAGAGTGCAAGAAAGGAATGTTGATGCCGTTAGTTTACCGGTTCTATTTCACCAAAAACATATGCATGTGTTTTTTAAAGACATGGTGTTTGATAAGTCACTGTTGCAACCCACTTAGTGTTACTGGCTCTGCCTCTGTCCTGCAGATGGAATTAGGTTGATGGGTGCAACAGCATGCAACCTAAAGAGCCCTGCTGTCTCAAACTAAGGCTTGATATTTGTAATACTCCGGTCAAGATCACCCCCTTGTGGACCCCTCTGGTTCTGTACATGTGTTTTGAAGTCTTGTGCATTTTATTTCAGTAATCTGCTCACATGAGTATAACTCCTTGTAGATTGCCAAATGTTTAAGCAATTCAAATTGCTAAAATATTTGACAAAAGATTGTAAAATATACAGCGTTTGACTATCTTTCTAAGAATTTCCCCAACCTGAGGGATGGGGAAATAGGGGACCTATTTATTTAAAGCATTAAAGTAAATCTTGTTCATGCACACACATACAGAAATACACATCTGCCCAAACAAATACAACATGTCTGTATCAATGCTCTCACCATAAACTTCACTAAAGTAAATGTTTCTCTTCACCACCCGTCTCTTAGAGCCAGGCCCGTCTGTGCAATGGGCCCCGTACCCCTGTGTCTCCTGCTCTCAGTGATGGTGCTGGCCGTGGTGGTGGAGGCGGCAGGTGACGATGACTACACCTGGCCCCAGTGGACGGTGCCGCTGGTGAGGACCAGGCGCACAGTGGCCCTCAGCAGCCCCAGCTTCTCGGCCCAGCCACAGGGGGAGCAGAGTGGGGTGTGTGGGATCGAGTGCCAGCGACGCCTTCCCCACCCCTCACTCTCCGAACTGGAGGAGCTCCTGTCTTACGAGACGGTTTACGAGAACGGCACCCGCACTTTGACCTCCGTGACGGTGCAGGGCCTCAACGACCTCACTTCCAGGCCGGGAAACACCTCCTTCAGCTCGCGCCGGAAGAGGGAGGTCTACGGCACGGATACACGCTTCACCATCACCGACAAGCAGTATTCCACAAAGTACCCTTTCTCCACAACAGTTAAGATATCCACAGGCTGCTCTGGTGTCCTCGTGTCTCCGAAGCATGTCCTGACTGCTGCCCACTGCATCCACGACGGGCGGGAATACCTGAACGGAGCCCAAAAGCTCCGGGTGGGAGTCTTGAAGGAAAAGTCAAGGCGAGGCAAAGGAGGGAAAGGGAAGGGAAGGCGAGGGAAAGGCAAAAGGAGACAGGGAGAGGAAGACGAGGAGGAAGAGGAAAACAAGGAGAAAAGTGTGGGTAAAGGAGAGAGAAAAGGCAAAGGGAAAGGTAGAAAAGGTCGCAGCCGACGCAGCACAGAGCCCGAGAAACCATCGTTTAAGTGGACCACGGTGAAGCAGTCTCAGATACCAAAGGGCTGGTTCAAAGGCGTGTCCGACGGAGTGGCCGCCGATTACGACTACGCCATTTTGGAGCTGAAGAGAGCTCAGAAGCTCAAGCACATGGATCTGGGCGTCATCCCCTCGGTCAAAAAGCTACCTGCCGGCAGGATCCACTTCTCTGGCTTCGACGACGACAGGCCTGGTAATCTGGTGTATCGGTTCTGCTCTGTTTCGGACGAGTCCAGTGACCTGCTGTACCAGTACTGTGACGCCAAGCCCGGTTCCAGTGGCTCGGGGGTCTACATCCGCCTCAAAGAGCCCGGGAAGCAGAAGTGGACCAGGAAGATCATCGGGGTGTTTTCCGGCCACCAGTGGGTGGATGTTAACGGGAACGGAGGACAACAGGATTTCAACGTAGCCGTAAGAATAACGCCCCTCAAATACGCCCAAATCTGTTATTGGGTGCATGGGGACTCCAGCGAGTGCCGCGTTGCCTAAGAACCCACAGTAACATCAGGACCTTCCTGCCTCTCTGCTTCATGTGTCCATCTCCACTTCCATCCTCACCCAGGGGGCCCGCAGGACTGCCTCTCCTCTGCCTCCACTGACGTCAGTCACACTGTGTCCCTTGACACATTATACTTCACAAACACAAACAAACACAAAAAAGAAATGCAAACGTACACATGGAAAAACGTCTGCCGAAAGGCAGTGACACACACACACACACACACACACACACACACACACACAGGCTTTACAGACTCACTGATGATAACACTAGGCACTTGTCAACAGATAATGAGAACTGTGGCTAATCAGATCGTATAATTTATTTGCTAGATAAGAAACACTCTTATTAATCTATGGATATTATGTTCTGCAAATTCTGTAGCATTGTTATTATTTTTGATACCTTTTCTAGATTTGATAGATATATACAGTATATAGATACATTTTGGAATGCATGTGCATATTAAGAATTTGCATTTGGGGGATGCTTATTATTTGATATATTCATGTCTGGCTAAAAAATAAGAATTAATCGAGATCATCATTTTATTTTTAAGGTTATTTTTGGCAAACGGTGCTTTGCTCAGGCAGAAGACCCAGGAAAACACATTGTTTTCTGAGAAATTAGGCATAGTTTATAGAGATGTTGAGATAAACCGGTTTTTAAAAGTCATTACTAAATCAAAGAGATGGTGTTTTAAATTGTGTATATTTCGATCTTCCAAGTTCTGTTTATTTGCATTTTTTCTAACTTGCTTTTCTAAAAAACGTTTAGTTTGGTTATCTGACAAAATAGTGAAAGGTTCCCATTGGATCCTGGATTAAAGATTGTTTTGCTTCTTTCCATTCTTTTTATACTTTTGCAATGCAGTGAAGTGTGGTTTCATTGTCATGCACATAATTATATTGGTGCTTCTCCAGAGACATGGTGCTAATGTAAGTAAATTTATATTTTGGGGAAACGTTTCAGAATATATTTTGATAGCCTAGTACTGTAACTATCTATTTAATACGGGGATACTTTGTGGGAATTATGAGAAAACGAACAGATCTAAAAAATAACAATTGAGGTATTTAGATCCATATAATTCAAAGGGTGTTGGAGTTTACTCTATAATTCTATAATGTTATCAGGTTGCAATGCTACATTTTGAAATGTTAATGTTGAATAATTTTCTATTGTGCCATATTTCGATTTTGGTATAAATAACCAAACGAGGGAATTAAAATTGATTAAAAAGCAGCAATTAAATCAAATTTACCTTGTGTATGTGTGTGTTGACAATGACAACACAGAAATAGGGTTAAGGTTAGTAATGTGCAAAGGAGTGAGATCATAGAGAAGATGACTTTTATCATTTTCAGTTGTTGCTATTGTCACCGACATTTACCTGTATAAATAATAGAACAAAGCAGGACAAACAGACAATTTTCATGGGCAATTATTTCCGTCATTGAGTTTATTGCATCTCAAAGGGCTTACATGCACCAGGGAGGAGGGCCATTGTTAACAAAAATAAAAAATAAAACAAAAATACATTTTGAACTCAAGGAGAAAGAAATTACCTTCCACTTTCTTTCAATGATTTATTTTTTCACAACAATTCATCGAAACAGTCATTTGCAATGACACAACACAGAGAATCTTTTATATCTTGGGTGTACGGCACAAGACTGAGGGCCACTGGTTCCACACAGCTGCCTGTGGAGGTCACACTTTTAAAACATAGCCTCCTCCGGCATGCACTGTCTTTGCGCCCATGTGGCCACAAACATTATCACTGTTTCACAAATGAGGCAGGACTGTCATGAACATACAACAAAATCTCAGAATGGAAAAGGATGTTGGTTTCCTTCAAAATATAAAAATAACCCTACTTACACCAACCTTGTGTGACAATGATAAGCGAGTTACAGTCAGGCAAGACAATGGACCACATATCAAGATGGATCCATTAAGAGTTTTATTTGTCAGGTAAACATCTGCACACACTTGTTTTGGTGGTTGGTTTATATGGCAAAAGCAATTGAATGCAACTCTGTATTTCAATCGGTTCAACTGTAAAGATTTGATATAATGAGTAATATCCATGTATGTCCGCAGAATAGAGAATAATTCCCAAAGAGGAGCATACTAGAAATAAAGTTTTCAGACAAACAAGGCTACAAATAAAAAACTGAAATGGTTGAACGCCCGAATAATTAATAGATGCTCATTTGATTCAGAAGCCCATATATGTTGTTTTTTAATATATACTAATAATATATCCATATCCCTTTCCATATACGCTGAAATGATGACAGGAGATGAAGATAGAGTTCACTTGACTTCTTACAATTTGATATCAGGTTCACATTAATATTCTCTTCAACAGACATCCAGGAAAAAAGACAACGTCTTCCGATTTGTCAATAAAATGTATGTACATCAAATAGGACCTTCTGTAAACATCACAGCACACATTTTTCCAAAAACAATCGGACCACTTCTCTTGACCCTCTTACAGAAGGAACCCCTCCCACTCTAAAAGGAGGCGGGGCCCATTGAAAAACTGAGGGCGGAGCTATGGGCATCAACACACATACATCTTTCAACTCAAATGCCAACATTAGAAATAAAGGTTCCAATCTGTACGTATGCCTTTGCTTTCTTGCTTACTTTTGTAAACTTTTTTTTTTAGGTTTTATCTTATAGTTTTGTTTAGACAAAAGGTTGTTACATCTACATAAGCACGCACTTGTTTTTGTTTAGTTTTTTACCGCTAATGTTCACTTACACAGTTTGTGCTACAACATTAAACAGGGAGAAGAATGGCTGTGACTGGGTGGGGTTGAGAAAGGTAATCTTGGAGGGTCGAATTGGGAGGTGAGGCTCTCTTTATCCAGGGGGCACTCACTACCCGAGCATCAGACAACAAAACTTACTCCAGAAAAAAAAATTAAACTGAATCTGAAAGACATAAAAAGAGATATGCCAGTTTAATGTTTTTCTTTCTTTCTTTCTTTCTTTCTTTCTTTCTTTCTTTCTTCCCTTCTTTCTTTCTGTCAGTCATTTGAACACATACCTAGGGCATTATATGAAGTCCTTGAGGTCAAGTTCTGCCAGAGGATCCTTGGGCTTCTTGGGAGTCTGAGTGGCAGCAGGTCCTGGAGACAGCTGCAGAAGGGACAAGTAGCCATAAAAAGTCAGAACAATCAGTCAAACTATAGATTTGATATAATAATAATCAAAATAATAATAATTAATTGCATTTGATATAGTGCTTTTTCAAGGTACCAGAAGCGCTTTACAATATAGGGAGCCTCAAAGTCTGGTCGCTATGCAGTATGCTGATATGGCATACTCTAGTACATGTATGTACAGCCATGATATGCACTACTGCACAAGACAATTTGGGGGATTGAAATTTCCATGTGAGTATTGGTTCATATAGTATGTGAGTGTGCAGTAAGTGTGGATTACCGGTGCTCCTGGTGCTGCAGCTCCAGGTGCGGCTCCGGCTGCCCCAGTGAAGGGTGGTCTCATCATGGGCTGGCCCATCATCATAGGGGCCATCATGGGAGCTCCTGGCCCAGCTGCAGGGGGCTTGGGAGATAAAGGTATATTGGTAGCATATTTTTTGGGCAGTTTTTGAGGCAGGTATTACACAACAACCCTCAGGACACTTATAGAAGCCTCCACAATTAACAAAATATTATGCAAAAAAAAAATGTAATCCAAAGCTCAAGAGTGAAAGAACTTGTTGACGTTGGTGTGTATGACTACCTTTTGCCAATGCTATATTACAACAATCAGGATATTAGTAGTTGTTAACGTATTGGGACAAAATACATTTTTTTGTAATAATGTGGTGTCTCACCATGCCGAAACCAGACTGTGCTCCCATCATTGGCGCCATAGTCCCTCCAGTGGGTACAGCTCCAGGAGCTCCGTGGGCCCCAGGGGCCCCAGGTGCCGCCACAGGCTGGAACAAAAACAAAACACAACAGTCTACACAACGGTCTCCAAAGTCTGCCTACATGTGCTTACAAATGTTACAAGGGAGAGCAGAGAGCAATTGTATAACCTAACATGAAAAAAGAAAACCTAGAGAAAACTGACTGATTGATCTGAGAGTGTTGGGGTGACAGGGAGTGTTGGGTGGGAGTGCAAGTCTAACCATCTGAGGTCCAGGGTTGCCCCAGCTGCTGGGGGCGACATGGGGGGCCCAGTTAGCGCCTCCGGTCAGCTTCTTTTCATTCCACTGCTGGTCCCTGGAACACACACCACAGACACACATTAACTTAAGACAATCTAATACTATAGACATAAATGTGAGACTGCACCCTTCAGCTTAGTATTCAAACAAAGACACATACATCTATCACATATTTTCTACACTTACTTTTTCTGACTCGTTACCCCAAGATCTGCAAGAGAGAAAGACACATTTTCAACTTAGCAAATTCAGTTTTGTCTTATATACAGCCATTTTCCATCCAACTTTTTAATCCTTTACTCCACATTGTACATACTTCCAACTAAGTTTGCCAGTGATGAGTCCAGGTCTCCCCCGATAGGCTTGGCGGGTGGAGGGGCGGTGCTGTTGGCTGCCGTGCCCGCTCCCGTAGCTGGGGTACCGGTACTTCCTGTGGTGCTGCCCCCGGTGCTTTGGGGTGTAATGGCGGGCATCAGCAGGTCCCCTAATCCACCAAACACTTAGAGAAAGGAGAGGAATTTCAATGGTTCAACATGGATTAGGCGCCTCATAATCTCTCATCTACACAGGGAGAGGCAGATGTCAGACCATACATCCGAAAACATTAGCATCCACACTGGGCATGGCAGGGCAATGCATGCACCACCGAGGAATTAAAAGGGATCCACCACAATATCGGAACACTCACTGACAGATTTGTGTTCATGTTTATCACAAATAGGTCAGTCTGTACACACGCCACTGGATGAGCCAGTGCCAGTAAGCCACACCAAATTCCTATTCTTGCACCGAAAGGGACTCTAAGGTACAGTATACTATATCAATCGTATATAAAAGAACATAT
>JAVQIZ010175723.1:0-35593 GCA_036023535.2 Galaxias brevipinnis | reverse complement strand
GAGCGTCTACACTGTGATCTTCCAGACGTGTGTTTTCTACTTCCTTATCAACACCGTCCTGACACCAGGCTGCCTACCTCCTCCAGCTGGCAGGCCTTGATCACGGAGGTGTAGCGGTACTCGTTGTAGGCCAGTCCAAACAGGATGTTGTCGCGGATGGTGCCGGGCATGATCCAGGAGGTCTGGGGCGAGAAGGAGATGCGGCCGCTGTGGCGGATTGTCCCCTCGGACGGCATCAGCTCCCCCAGGATCATCATGAGCAGGGAACTCTGCACAGCGACAGATTGATAGATTATTAACCTCTCCCAAGTGAATTAGTCAAGAGGGCCTCTCTAATTGGGTCATCATTTGTATTTGGACACACAAGAAGGGAAATAACAGGCTACATGTATGTGAGCAGACAAGAGTAGCAAAAGGCCAAATCGAGAAAGTGTCCACTTCTAGTTCATGCTAGGAGTGTTCTCTGTGGCATATTTCAACAGGACAACATGGATAAGGATTGAACCAATGGTTCGAAATCAAGGTACTGGACGTATTCTAAAAGAACCCAACAGAAGGTGGAGCCCAGGCATGTGGGCGGCTCAGACCCACCTTCCCTGAGCCGGTGGAGCCAGCCACCGCCAGCATGGTGCCCTTCTCCAGGTACAAGCTGATGTTCTTCAGGACTGGCGTGACGTAGAGGTTAGTGAAGAACAGCCCGGCGTCTCCGTTGGGCTGACCGTTGGCCTTGTTCTCCTGCTTGATCTTCTCAAACAGCTCCCCAATACTCTGCAGGTGGAGACAAACGGCGACGTCTGTTCATATGCTGTATTAGAAATGGCATGTAGCAACAGGCTGGTAGGTCTTTATGTAGCTCTCTTCAAAGAAAGCTTGGACCCCATACATTAGTGCATGAGCATACATTATTACATCGGCCGCGTGCTTTACCTATAGTCTAACCCAATGCAGGCTGTCTGATCCTATGTAAAGAGATCAGTGCTTGTTGGTTGACGTGAAAAGCTGATTGACAGGACCCCTCTGTGGACAGAGCGATCAGGACGATTGATGAGGCACAAAGAGGACCTCCCTAGCAGAACAAACTGCGTCCATAAAGATGGACGGTGACACTTCAGAAAAGAGGAACCACTGGTCAGTCCTCCGTTCAATCATTGACCCAGAGGGCTGTTTGGTGGGTAGCGCTTCCCCTAAATGCCTCTCTGGTAGGCTGTCCGGTCTTTAAGCTCCCTTCTTCCCTGTCCAATTCACATTCAAATCTTCTGATGTGCAAGCGGTCAACAGTGAAGAAAAGGCAACACCCCTCCCATTCTTCCTCCAAATAGAGTATTACAGGAAGCGGGGAGAACGCGATATAATCCTGGAATCAGGGATCGAGTTATGTGGAAGCCAGTGGGAGCTGAGATCCCATAAGGAGGTGTCTGAGCTCCCATGAAAGCAGTAAAGTCATGCATCTGGGGTGGTCGCCAATACAGTGCACCGGTTAAGCTATAATTAATTTATCTCCACCACGGAGATAAATAAGGGTAGATAACGTTAGAGACTCCCACAAGGTCAGATTATAACTCGAACCCTGCCTGGAATCAAGTGATGAACAGAATCCCTGGAGTCAAGGCTCTTCCCAGCAAAGCCAATGTTTGAGAATTAATGATACTATAATTAATACAAATGCATGTGAGGGAACGGATTGTGTCCTGTTGACTTTCTCACGAGGCTGGGTGGTTATTTGCTACTCTACACATTACCCATGTCTTATCTGGGATAGGATTACCCAGTCCAAGTAATGATGATGAATGAACTGTTCACTTAGCATTTGCCCTTTCACAAGTTAAATAATCAACATTTTCTCAGTAGGTTCTTGGGAATCCTCCGAACAGGACATAATAATTAACAATAAAAACTGGCATAGGGGGCATTATTAATATATCTACTGACATTCACACTTTAAACATTAGATATTAATGGCAGATCATTATAGCCGAATCACAGGAGCGGCACACACACACGCACATGCACACACACACACACACACACACACACACATGCGCACACATGAACACACACCTCGTCCCACGAGGCAGTGACGTTGACCAGTTCCAGCTCGGTGGTGGTCAGGTTGTACTCCAGCACTTTGTACTCTTCTTTGGTGAGGTATTCCTAGGGGATGGCAAAAAGGGTCCATCAGCAAGATGAAAGTTTGGAAATGGATGCCACTATTATCTCTGACTGGCAACACACTTATACATGCATACACCAGAAAAAACATGAATGAACAGGTGAACACTGGCAAAAGACAGTAACAAGATAACCGCACAACCCCAACAGAAGTATTCCAAACAGTAGTGTGAGAACGCTAGGGATGTTGTCTACTAAACTATGAATGTGTCAGTACAAACAGCAGTGCTACAACACTAGGTGGCCCTGGGCTGGTAATCTGGCTGCAGGATGAGTGTGTCAGTGTGGGTCGCCCTTCCTGTTGGGTTATACGGGGACAGCAGTTTGGGTGTACAGTACTCGTCCTGACTGAAGACTGAAGAGGATGGCATGTCAGAAAATGTGTGTGTGATGTGTGCCTGTACAGTTCTCTGATTTACAGAGTAATTTGGAAAGTGGTAATTATACAGAATGAGTTTCATGTGCATGTCATCTCCAGGTGTTTCACTGGAGAAAATATAGTTAATCATATTTCTGGAAGTTTCCGCTGTGTGTGTGTTTTTATTTGCGTGTGTATGGGCCAATTTTTGTTTACCTACATCCTGAAGAGCCAAAGGCTCAACGATAAAAACACAAGTGCAGTCAAAAGAAAAATGTATATGGTGGCCACATTAACATAGCTCAATTACAAAACCAGGGTCACCAACTCACACGAACAAGCCAGCCCGTCTGACTGTTCCCTTTTCCCCTCCCTGCTAAAACATTACAGCGTGCACCTCTCAGGGCCACAGGCATAGCTGAACCAATGACTACACCAGGTGGACTCCAAGCAAGTTAGACTTTCTCCAGATTTCTCCAAAAACCACCCACCTCCTCAAGAGCCTTTCCACAAGGAACCCCCCCCCCCCCATCCATGCACAAACACACACACACACACACCACGTCCCCGTGCCCACCTCGATCTTGGTGACCAGGGCCAGCGTGTCGTACCACATCTGGATGGAGCTGGGCAGCTGGCGGGTGAGGGTCATGCGGAGCACCATGCAGTAGGAGGCGGTGGTGAAGATGCGGCGCAGGATGATGCCCTTGCTGAGGGCGTGCGGCACGATGGCCGACACGATGACCAGGATGGCCGAGAAGAAGTAGCAGGCGCTGTAGAAGTAGCGCAGCGAGCCGATCTTGCGCGTCAGTGTCATCTCGTCCCTGGACAGGAGGAAAGGGGATGACTGTTTGGTTACCACAGGAAGCACTGTGGGGTTTGACACTTCTATCTGTGAACACGTTCAAAGCGGCAGATTGAACTGTGTTACCCAGATCCCAGGTTCATTTTCAGCAATATTGCTTAACCAGGATCGTGCCATGAAGAGACCCTCCTATCTGAGGCAAAACATCACATGTTGAGTGAGGGTCAGCATAACTACTTGTTACAATCCACAATGTGGGACGCCTCTGTGTTTACCAACAACTTTATTAGTTCTGCTTGTTAACCTTTGACCACAGATACCTTGCTGCTACTTTCCTTGAACTAAAGGTCTGTTTGTTTCAATAGAGACTCTCAGTAACTCATTGATAAGAAACATGAGTCAGTAAGGAGGGCAAGTCCATTCTGACTTATTTTACGATTTTCAGTCTTTTGGTCAGAAGCGTGCCAAAGTCTTTGTCCAATAAGCAAATAAGAAGTGTTTGGCGGTACCCAGTCCTCTGTATTATGTCTTAGAAATCAACTGTGGTGTCCGCCAAACGTTGTTTTCCTTTTGGTTGTGGCCTGGTTGTTGTGTGTCTTACTGCCTGATGTTCTTGATGATGGTCTCCATCACCTCCTCCCAGCCATAGGCCTTCACTGAGTGGATGTTCTCCACAATCTCCGAGGTCAGAGCCAGTCGACGGCTGATCATCCCGGCTCGCTTGGCTCTGAGGAGAAAGCAAGATGTGTTAATGGGACCTCCTCAGGCTCACCACGCACACACGCACGCACACACACATGCACGCACAAACACACACGCACACACATAAACACACACACACACACACACACCCACACACAGGGAGGTAGATATATTACATTCGTTATTTCTGACATGGTGACCTGAAGAATAGTACAAGAATCAACATGAAAGAGAAGAAAAGGTTGGACTGATCAAATTTTTGAATACCTTATTTCTGATAAAAAAGGAAAGGTTAGATAAAACTTCCATAAAGCTGCTTTATATACAGAAATGGCATTACTCTGAAAGCGTTCGATGTTACCTTGACTGAGCTGCCTGGTGTTATTGACTGAGCTGCTTAGTTGAATTCATCCCATTTTAATACATTTGTGGGTCCTTCTACTTTGTTGACTTTTCTCAGAGGCACAGGGCATTCCGTTTTCTTTCAGCTATCAACTATCAAGGTAAACTACAGACCCATCAAAGGGGGGATAGAGGAAGAGGAATTGCAAACTCCAAACAAACCCTCCTCTATTAAACGTTTCCATCAGTGACTCATTGACCTATGATGATCTACACGTCTTCATGACGTGCATAGGCTATACTTGTGTGTTTGCTACCATGTGTATCTGCCGTTGGGGTGTGTGGGAGAGATAAGAGTGTATTCGGCAGTGTCCACCTGTGAGGTCCCATCTTCTGGGAGAGGCATGCCTGGACGATGCCCAGCAGGGTGAGGGCGGCCAGGGCGCAGAAGCCGTTCACCTCGATCAGCTCCCAGACCAGACCCACACACAGGATGCACTGGAGCGGGGTGATCCACACAAAGTGGGCCAAGCCCAAACTCTGGAACAAAGGGTAGAGTCAAGCACATGCTATACTATAGAAAGCAACACAAACCATATACTGGCAATGGAGGTAAGCAAATGTCTCTGATTAGACGAACTTAAAGTCAGGCACCAGGCCTACATGTGCCATGCAAATATGTTTTATGTGTAGCAGTCTTACTTTAGCATGGAAGGACACCTGGTATGGTGATCAGTTTAAAACCCACACCCAGATTCCGGTCCAGTCTGCCAGACTACTTAAAGACGCAGAGAGATGCAGCTCATCACTTTTGCCAGAGATTGGCAGTATGATCGTTGTCATTCAGGCATTAAGACATGGAGGGAAGAAATTATTTGTCATTCAATTAAACCTGCAATCTTTTAATGCCTGAATGACAAGTATCATACTGCCAATCTCGGATTAAAGTGATGAGCTGCCTTATCCCGTTGGCTTTTACTTCCTTTCAGAATGACCCAAGCTGCTACAGTCAACTTAGGGAAAGGAACATTGAGTACAGCACGTTAACTGGGGCAATAGAATTAAGTCCAGATACACTTGGATACGACAACACAGGCCAGACGTCCAGCCAACCCCGTGTGTCAAAAACACCGGCTCTGCCAGGCAAGGTAACCAATAACTGGCTGGGGGAAGAGATAGAAAGAGACACGATGTGTGGTCCCAACCACATCCAAGCCATGTGATAATTGCCTCGGAGCAGGTTGCACAGTGTATCCACATTCAACACCTGAGCTTCACCTGCCTCTAGAGCTGGATGCTTCTGTTGCCCGTCCTCTGGGAGGGACGTCAACACAACATACACACATGCATGGTAAGACACGCTGTATTAAATAGTCTCAACAAGCAGTGCGACTTGCCCATTGTTGTGTTTGTGGGTGTGTTTGATTGTAGCTTGGCTAAACCTCTGCAAGAATGACATTCTCCTTCCTAGAAGGAGGAGCTGGAATGTTTCAGTTCATAGAAATAATAGCGAGATGTTGGTTGGCAACATGCAGAGATTTGATTGAAATGGATGTTCAGTGTCACTCCCGCCTCACTATCGCTTCTAAGTATCACTTCTAAGGAAGTAATGGATTGGAGTTATTGGAGTCGTCATCCCCTCCTATCCACTATCCATAACACCAGCGAGGTTCCAACGTTAGTGGCAGGCCTATGTAGGGACAGGGAGGCTGGTAAGATCGAGGTCAGACATAATGTTGGACCTGGGTTGGTATGGCAACCTCCCCAGACTCAAGCCCTCTCAAAAATGTCACTTTTCAAGCGTACTATCACAACAGCTTTAGGTGTATTTAATTAAACTTGCAGTATTTTTTTGTGACTCTGGATATTGTCATCAGTCCTAAGGCCCGTGCAAGCCACTTATTATTGAAGGTCTTGGATGGATGTCTTACCTCGTCCAACTTGTTCAGGTGGGCCGACATCAGGCTGACCAACTGGCCCGTGCTGATCTTGTCCAGGACTCGACTCGACAGCTTCAGGGTCTGCGGTGCCAAAGTTCAAGCGTAAAAGGAGGGGAAGGTAGAGAGGGGGAAATTATGAGAGAGGAGCCTGTGACGCCAGAGCATTTGGGGGCACGCCTCTGTCACCAGTGTGTGGGTTTGTGTGCGTACAGTGTAGCACAAGTAGGAATGGAGACATTTCAAGAATGCTACTGTATGCTACTGGTGGTGCCTGCCCTGTAGCTGGGAACCACAACAAGCAGAGTAGCAGAGATATGTCATTACCGGGTTTCCAAACACAGACACAATGCGCACAGTTAAGCGGCTGCACAAACCTAGGGCTGTGTATCGGCAACAATCTGGCGATACAATACGTATCACGATACAGGGGTCACCATTCAATATAGCGCGATATATTGCGATACTGTAAACAATATGTTGCGGGAAAAAAATCGAATCTAGTAAAAAAAGTTGACTCTGTGTGCCAGCAGAACCGTGGGGTTAAAGTCCCAACCAACATCATAGCACTACTTTTGTGCAGTCAGAGCTAAGGAATTAACATTTGCCTGTATCAGTATAAAAGAGAAAAAAGTAAATAGTGTTTTTCAGAATCGATACAGTATCGCTAAACATAATATCGCAACACTGACGTGAAACGACATATTCTTACACCCCCACACGAACTGCGCGCGCGTACCTTCTTGTATATCAGGCTGAAGAGGGCGATGCGGATCTGCATGCCCAGGTGATGCAGGCCAAAGATGGCGGGCTGCAGCAGCAGGAAGCGGGCCGTGAAGAGCAGGCAGAGTCCCAGGGCCAGGTAGTAGCCCTGCTCGCGCTCAGGGGCATGGAACGGGTCAAACGAGGCGATGATGCGACCCAGAAGCTGAGGCTGCACCGTCTTGGAGGCCTCCTGAGGGGACGGGAAGACGAGTGTGAGGTAGACAGGGATCCAACGAGAGAGAGAGAGAGAGAGAGAGAGAGAGAGAGAGAGAGAGAGAGAGAGAACTGGATAGTAAATGAAGTGGGGGAGGAAATGAAAGAGAGAAAGGGAAACATAACGACAAGCAGAAAATCTGACCAATTACCCATTTTTACTACACATAACTCAATAACACATTTGACATCATTGGATCTTTTAGACTGGAAGAATTAGATTACATAGAAATTATCTATTTTAGTTCTGCATTCTAACTCATCATTGTATCATGTTATACAGTATAGTGGAAGAAACTGAATCTCTACAGTATGTAGACAAAACCTTGCGGGAACTCCGTATTTGCACACTTACCCCCTCGAACAATTCATATTGCCATGGGAACCAGCCACCTCTTAAAAGATTACATAATTGGTGCCGTCAGCTTCCTCCCAAACGCTAAGGACACTGGGATACCGGCACATTGGTGTTACATGCTTGCCCACCGCTCCACAGACCCTCTGTGCTATGGATGATGCCACTAATTCACTACCACATACCACATACATGCTGCACATGATGGCAGCATGGCTATTATCAATGAAAGGGGCTGATCTCCAGGATTTATGTTATTTGGCTATGTTATCTCTCATGCACTGATATAATATCGAGGGTTTGAAAGGCAGTTGCTATATTACAGTAACCTGGCATTTATAGCCACTCCAAATAGTCCATTTGGATGAAGAGTTCATTGAGCTTCTGATCTTTTAAAGCCGCAATTGATCATTCATTATTTTATGGACAAGAACAAAGCCCCCTCCAAACGGGAAGCTGTTCCGCCCACTGAAGGCCAGACTTACCCCAAAGTAGAGCAGGACGCCATAGAAGATAAAGGGCCAGAGGAAACAGCGGGACAGCGCTCGCATGAGCCGCGGCTTGGTCTTGGCTGACGCCACTTCTCGGTCCCATTCTCTGCACACAGACGGGGGAAGAGTTACCACGCCGTTGCATCAATGTTCTGTCCCTTAATAGTTACGGGAAAGCAGACAAATTGTTCAGCGTGCTCATCTAAAACCCGGGGGACGCGGTGGAAAGGTTGGTACTTGGGACCTCGATCAACAGGGGAGTAGAGGAGGGGTGTGAGGGAGGATAGAGATATAAAAGAGATGAAGAGTAAGAAAGAAAAAGGGAGAGAGGGTAAATAAGGGATACAATGCAGGGTGACTAACGAAACTAGCCTGGTTTATCGGAAGGGAAAGTTCAAATTCCCAGCAGACAAGTGTTTGTTGGATGGAAAACACCCCCCTTTTATTTATCGTCCTACTGGAATCAGGCCCTTTTAAAGGTCACCCTTTAATGCCCCTTTAGAGGTCTGCTGGCATCCTTCACCATGACGTGACCCCTGTGTTGGCCCAGTAGGCACAACCAGCATGGGCCATCCTGTGTTTACATCAATTCAGTGGCCAAAACACGGGTGGCATTTAAAGTGGGGCCTAAGATCCCTCTTTTTTTCCAGAAAAATCTTTCAAAGGTGTGACATTTAGCATGTCCCTTGTAAGAAGAACAAAATCAAGTGGGATGAAGACAGAAAGCTTAGATTGAAAGAGAGAGAGAGATCTTGGTGTTTGATGAGGCCACCTCCGTCGGCCCCATATTTCAAGTTGATGCTGATTCAGATGTTCTATTGAACTAGATTGTTATGGGGGAATGTTGGGTACAGTAAATACTTCCAAAGGCCACTCTGCCCCCATATATCAGAAAGATGTAAACATGGAGACAGCATCTGCAGTATTACCATGTAACTAATCAAGTATGTTTTAGAACGCATGCTACGTGACTCGTCTAAGACATTTTCACTGTGCTAAACATATAATGCCAAAGGAAATGAAAGCTTCTAATTTGGACATGCATTTCAGATGGTAGGCTACATAATCACATTTATATAAAAAATTATTAAATAGTTGGTGTGGAGAGTTTCAAACCTTCCTGCCTCAAAACAACAACACTGTACACACCTTTCAAGTCGTTCAGAGAGATTGTCTGCAAGGTCAAAAGAGGGGGCTTTATACACATCAGCTAAGTCCAACTTCTTTCTGAATCCCTTCCTCAAAAGTGGTGATGTCCACCTGCAAGAATCACATTTGCCTTATATCTTTCTTTACGCATTGCCAAGTCAGAAGCAGTAACATCCAAAAAGTGTTGGTTACAATGGTACAGCATGGTTAAACAACACAGACATTTCCAATGTGATGCTCAACATGACACACAAAATGGCCCAATTGAGGTTTGCCTGTGTTTTAACACTACATTGAAACCTAACCTTTGAGCATATGAGGGATTTATTGGGATATCCCATGAACGCAACTGGCTAATTGCATAGACTTTACAGATTTGCTCTCCAAAAAAGCCGTGTAGGCCTCCTAAAACATTTTAAAAAAAATTTCTTACCAAAAGAAATATTTCGAGAGGAAGTTTGCATCTTCCACAGGTGACTTCTGCATCCTAAGAGCGCCGCCAGTTTGATATTACTGCACCTGTATCGCAGTATCGCTCACATTTGTTGGCCCTTGCGCTTTCTATTCCCGACCAAGGATGACCGCACGATTTGTCGTCCACTTTGCGCGCAACTGTATCCTAAATACGCGGTGATGCCACTCAAGAAATAAGCGCATATACGGCACTACAAAACCAGTCGCAGAGTATTCTATGATTCGATATCCACTTTACACATGAGTCGCGCCCCGCTGATCCAGCCTTGTCCTTCTGACAATAAGAGAGTGGAGGTTGCGAGAGAATCCTTTATGGACTCGCCAAAGATCCCCACGTCATTTACATACTGACATGCCTTCGCAAAATATGACACGTTTTTTTTTTGTCAACACAATTTGCATCGACATAAACCAGAGGATCTGAAAGGTTCCATATCAATGAGAAGGGCTGCAGGGATTTGTTTTTGCATTGTTCGTTTTTTTTACATTATGAAGGCAAAAACATAGTGTTATTCGTACGAAAATGCATTGCTGCTAAAAGACACATTTCAGATCATTACAATTGAATACAACAACTCTACCAAAACGAAAGCATTCGAGTGGTGGATGATTGCTATTTTAATTCATTCTTTATAGCAGCATTAGGCCTACATAAACAATTGTATAAGCATACCAGTCTCCAAAACATGAATGGCAAAATGCCATGTAAATATCTGTAAACATTAAAAAGTTTAGGACTGACTATTTCCTGTAATATACAATAGGTGTATTGAGAGATTTGGTGTTCTTCATTTCCGAACTGGTAACTTTGAAACAGTTTCAGGACAGTGTCGAGTAGGATCAAAAAGTCAAGACATTCCATTGTGGAACAGAGATAAAAATTAGACTAGTAAAGCAAACCCTCAGTGGTATCTCTCATCTACCACTACATCTGCCTCGTATCATATCAACGTATTATCATAATGACTTAGAGCATGCACATGCACGCGCTTACCCACCAACACACGCACGCACACGCACAGCCACACACACACACACACACACACACACACACACACACCACTTAATACAGGCTTGATACAATCAGTTTAAAAGTGTTTGTTTTCTGTATCAGACTACTACATACATGTGCTAGTGTGAGGGTGTGTGTGTGGGTGTTTTTGTGTGTTTGCATTTCTCATGCAATTTTGGGACATTACAGTCACATGAAGTCAACTGCCTGTTCCCTGTGGTTTGTTTGGGTGGTAGATAAGACAAAAATATATAAGTAAATACTTATGGGCTGCAGTGCAGAATAATTGAAAAAGCTTGAATACTATTTATAAAACCACCAAATGTTATATTTGAAAAGTGATCAAAGTTAACGGCTTGATCTTATGCGTCAAAATCAGTGAGTAAACCTTGGGCCCAATATAGACCAACTGAGCTAAAATTATGGTGCAGCATAAAATTCCTGAAATGTAACAATACCACCACTGAAATCATTTGGCAAGCTCATCAAAAATATTGTAGATGTTATCACTGTTGTCAGTTGATTGAGATGAAGTTGAGAAGCCACTAGCCAGATAAGGACTTTTGACAAAACGACACTTCTTTCACTCATTTAGTTTAAGTGCCTAATCTAATTTGTAGTAGGAAGACTGTAGCAATTATGTTTTTCCAAGTTTTTTTTCTACAGCCGTGGCCATAAATATTTGCTGTCTTCCACTCGAGGTAGACTAAATAGTGCCCCCTACAGGCAGTTGGAGTTTTAGCAATTCATTTTCAAAGTCAACAAAGCTGAATGAACTTCTTACTTGAAGGATGCCGAACAAGGATATGTAAAGGTTGGGGGGTTATTGTAGTTATGTTAAGGTTGGGGGGTTAGTTATGACTCTTCTGTTTCTCTTTCCTAACAAAAAAATATTAGAATCACACTTGACATAATATCCGTTTTAGTGCCTATACTGACTGAAACGAGACAAAAAGTGTGAAGACATTATTTCACATAGAAATGTAAATGATATGGCATAACATAAAATAGCCCTTAAAAACGCATCAGATTTATTTGTAAAGATAAGAAATAAAATAATAAAAAAAGATCGCTAGGCTATTAGTAATGCGCATTAGCAATTGATTGCAATTAGAAAAGCATCACAGCCTAAATCACATCTGTTGTCACTCACTTGGTACAACTTACATATCTATATAATCGTAGGGACCAGAGGTGCTTGCGTAGACTAAACTGTAGTGCGCCACATGTGGTTGTGCCTTTTATTTCTGGGAAAGAAAGGAATGTGCAGTGGTACTCAAATCAAGCACTAACGCATGCATGTCTACGTTGCAGGTGTTCTGAACAATAACATAATGACCAATGAGGTGGAATATGCCTTCCCCGCTGGGGATGAAAGTGACGGGAGTAATGATGAATGGGATATTGGATTTTCTACAACCAAGAATGGTTCCAGCATACAAGTGAATATGTTTGTTTATTTTTACTAGTGAATATAATAAAACCGTTAACGCTGGAGCTGCTAACGCTAGCCAGCTAACTTAGCTAAATCGTAGAAGAAATAGTACTATACCTTACCTTACGCTAGCGTTTTAGCAAACGCTGCAAGGTACACCCTGACCCTTCAACTTGAAAAACTTTCGGTTTTTGTGTCTCAGTTTTTCCCAGTACCACTGACCCAGTCGTAATGTCCCAACAGTTTTCAAGTGAAGTGTTATCTATCAATAGTTTAATTATGGGCGACAAGACCCTGACGTGACGGTCACCTACCAGCATGCCATCCACCTCTGCAGTGCTACTAGTCCATTTAATTTCTATAATGTACTTGATTAGGGCACAACATAAAAAAAAAAAAAGAAGTATTCAAGGCAGTGCATAACGTTTGGATTACATTTTCAGGAAGCCGATGCAGTTGTTCCAGATAATGAGGACAACGTCTCAACATTGAAAAGAGCTATCAACAAGGGAGACGTGGAAGTTGTCCAGAAGCTTTTGGATATGGGAAAGTTGTATAAAATATATTTTTTACACAACGCTGATATTTCCAAATATTTTTTTCTGCAAGAGAATTAGGGGAGGGTTCCAAAAACTAACGTGAAATGTAGAAATAGGGGTAGGCACTTGGCAGCCATATCGATCTCAATCCTGTGACATGCTTTTCCCTCCAATACACTTTTGGTACAAGAACAAGGACAGCTCCTCTCTACCCGCACACACACACAAATCATGTGCAGGCCCTACACACTGAAGCTTGGTACAATCAGTACCATTTTCACCTTTTCACATTATAGGAATCAATATATATATACATGAGCATTATAACAATACAAGAACACCTGATATCAATATGGAATTGTCATCTGTCCCCAACTCCAACTGAACCATTGTCTCTTTTGTGGACTTGTTCAGTTTTCAAATTTGTGTAACCTTGTCATATAACTAAACTTATCATTGCATGGAGCATGGTAGAATCTTAAGTGGTGCCTTCTGTAAATACTTTCCTTTCACCAATGACAGGTGTGGACGTGGAGACCAGGCTTGGTTTTGAATGGACACCACTTATGTGTGCTGTTCATGTAGCTGACCACAACATGGCTAAGCTGCTGTTGGATCGAGGGGCTAGCGCAAACTTCAGCAAAGGTGAAACTTTAGCAAAATGATGAGTAACAAATCATTTTCCGACTGGTGTGAAATATCAGTTGCAAGAATTATATTTGTAACTACAATTACTTAATGGTACTTTTCTTTTTAGCTTATTTTAAAACATATTTTGAATTGAAATAGGAGGGGCAACTGTATAATCTAAATGTCATGCTTGTAACGTTTCTGCCACACAAGTCCTAACCAAAAGCCAATTGAGTGTTGTTCACCCATTAAAGGAATGTTGGGAACTTGGTGCACGTAACAGTGACACAGGACCAGTGACCTCCTCAACACGACCAGACTGGAGGGATTCTGCCCCCAACCTTTTGATATCCATCACCCAGATCTAATCCCCCTTCAGCTTTTGTTGCACGTGTTGCACACCAACCGGTCTTCCCTGCCTCAGGCATCTTCTTTCAATTTCCCCCCCATGTTCCGGCCAAAGATGGCCAACCAATTAGAGAGCGCGTCACCTAGCTTCATCTGCCACTACTTAATGGCTATGACGCCAAAGGAGCACATTGACAAAACAGGCCACTAATCCACCGGTGTGTTTTCAGTTTGCGTTCTCGGTTTCTGGGTCCCTGGCGCAGAAATGAGAGGCATCTGCTTAGATCCTATGTACTGTAATTCTCCTCAATGGGACTTAGCAGAGCAGAGAGAAGAAAGTAGTTTGAGTCACGGGCTGGAGACCTGGGAACCTTTGCACATGGTTGCGGTGGTGTCTGATGGTGGGGGGTTGCAAAGGAAACAATTGAGCAGCGGCCACTTTCTAATTTGTGTTCCGCCGAGCGAGCGAGGGAGGGAGGGGGAGAATGCTGGAGTGATTGATAAGGCGGGTATACAGAGCGTGGTGCTGTCGTCATTCTGCAGACCTGACCCTGGCTCACTATTTATTTACCCCGGGCCACCGCCGTCGCAGACCGGCAGTCTGCTGTCTACCCCCAGCACAAAGACTGTGACCCGCCGACACACACACACACACATGGGCACACAGATGCAGTGTGCATTGGCATGAGGCTCCTACTAGTTTCGGTCCCATACTCACACATGTACACACACACATGCGCAGTCAGTGTTGGAACCAAAAAGTATTCCAGCAGACAGATATCACTCCCTTAAAGTCCTGGGCCGGTCTGTAGATAAGGACACAATTCCTCTGAAGTCGCGTCCATAAGAAAGCCTCACACTTCCTGGTTAAATATAAAGGAATATTGATCTCCATCCACAGGGCTTTTTGCCAATTTACTAATTCCCTTGTGTCTCATGCTGCTGCTGTAGGTTCGTTGATCATTACTGATTGTGTTTTGTAAGAGTTTCAACACACAGACGTAGCTTTTAATAACCATCAAAATCATTTAAGTCAACACTAGGAAAATCTTACCCCAGCATTTAGTTCACTGCAACATGATGACTTAGAACTGTGAAGATAAGGAGCTTTAGAACTATTGAGCATTTAGCCAATTGCCTACAATGCCATTTGTAAATTGTATTTCAAGCTCAATGGAGGTCTTTCACAGGCTTTTACTGTTAGGTAAGCCTGTGGTAGGCCAAACAATATAGGCATACAGGGCTGAAAGAATTTCCAGCAGACACGTTTTTTACATTGCTTTGCTTACAGAACTAAAAGAATTGCATGCGTACTCTACAAAAGGAATTTATTTAATAAAATAAAATAAAATAATTTACTACAATATTTAACTAAATGTGTTAAATGTGACATAATTGCAAACCTTTAAGTTTTTCCTTTTCCGGTCCTTTTTACTTTATGAATCTATTCCATAATTGAGTATGGTGGTAGGTGTGTGTGTTTTAACCAGATTTGATTGCACGTGGTATAGGGTCATTTCACCTCTAATGCAGTTGTTTGTCCTTTTTCTTAAAGACCATTACACCGTGCTGATGGCTGCGTGCACAGCGTCCGCCCACGAAGACAAGATCCTCAAGTGTGTGGAGCTTCTTCTGTCCAGGAACGCCGATCCCAACACATTTAACGGGTGAGCTGGTGTGGAAAAGTGTGTGACGATGGCGGGGGGTTCATTTGAAAAGGTCTCTGTAGGTCTCTGAAACAAATAGTCAAATACAAACTGATGACAGAGGTTGATGGAGTTTTGCCACCACTCTGACAATGGTGTCATTTCTTATGAATTTAAACGCTGTCAGCACCTGTGTGTGTTTGCTTGCGTGCGCAAGAGTGGTTTTGTTCCTCTATCTTCATTTCTTATGGCAAACCACGAATGAAACCATTCCTTTGACCATCCCTCCATTCTGCTGTGTAATGTGAACTATCAGCAGAACACATAGTGCTGCAGATAACACACACACACACAGTGTGCCAGCCAGATAATGAGTAAGTGAACAAACGGCGAGCGGTAGGAAATTGATTGTTTCCTCTCCAGACAAAATATTTGGAGAACAGTAACGAGAGACAGAGGGGATGGGGACAGAGGGGGGCGATGTTTGCCTCTTTTCGTCGGCAAATCGAAACGGCAATTTGCACCAGCTGCATTTCCCTCCGTCTGAGTCTAAACAAATGTTTTCTGTGCGACTGTGTGGCTCGCCCGGAGCTGGAGCTCGTTGTGGGGTCCGGTCACCCCCCCACCCCTAGTATCACCAGCTTTCATCTTGTCCCTGTACTAATCAAATGGAATCCAAAGTCACCTGCTCTCCATAACAGTTTGCTGGTTCTAATGCTTCTGCTGTGTCACTCATAGCTTGTCAACTTAAGGTTAATATTATGCTGTACAGTAAACAAGGTTTGCCAACTGAAACTGAGCTTAACTCTGGTTTCAGGTGAGCGTTCACATAAGGGTTGTGTTTATAGGGTTTTATTTTAAACAAGGGAAAGGTAGAGGGTTTTATCTATCAAGGCCATTGTTTTTAGGGCTCTGACGTCAAGAGGCCTGTTTGCCCTGAAACGTCTGCGTATCGATCCCACATCGGCCTGGGAACCACCAAGCCAAAATAAGGAGGATGTGGCTAACTGGGACCGTCCATGACCTCCTCCCCTATCTATCCCTGACTACGTTTGGGAACAAACGGGAGGTGAAGGGACCAACTGGAATGAGTCAGGTGTGTTTATCAGAGAAGGAAGCGTAAAAGACGTCAGAGAAGTTGCAACACTGTTCACTGGTGATTGATTTGGTGCCTCATGACGGACGTTCTGCAAGTGGTGGCTTTTCAATGGAGGAATGGTCCGAACGAGAGGGCAGGAAGTCACAGATTCATGACTCCATCACATGTGCAGTTATTCTTGGGGCTCTTAGATGACCCTCAGTCTGATGCAGGCTTAAGCCTAGAATTCACACACGTTCTTTAAACAAATAACCAAAATAATTAATACTATTAATATTAATATTTTCTTAACTTGTATATAGCCATATAACAAACACAAAAAGGACGAAATTATCAAATAGAAAGAAAGGAACAAAATGGTTCCATGAACACATTTCTTTCCCAGGTGTTCTCTCTTTCTCACACACACACACACACACACACACACACTCTGTCCCTCACACACTTCCTCTTCCTGGGAAAACGTCCGGCTGAGTGATGAACAGCCCCAGAGCATTCCACCTCTCTGGAGGGATGCTGTTTCTCACCTCCTATCTGAGCCCCCGGTGATAACTGATAACGTGGAGCTCCGTGGAGGGTTATTGGGTATTTACACTTGCTACAAACGGGCTCTGGCTGTGGCTATGACAGCTGAGATGGATGACGGGGGCCTCTGGCTCGCCCACCATCCAGTTAGAGTGACGTGACATTTACAGACCATTTTGGTGAAGTTTAACGTGCCTCGGAATGAATTCGTCCTGTCCATATCGTCTGTCCAAAATGGGTGGAGATTTGGTGACCACAGAGGCCACAGCATTATGAATCGCATCATATTTGTACTTATCAAACCATCCGGTAACCCCTATGGATAAGGGCATAGTCAGTCGTGTAAGAGACCCCTCCCCTCAGAATTGGAAAGTTTGATCATAGAAGGTGGTGCCACTCCAATAACTGTATAGATTTGCTGTGACCCTTTCCTCTAACATGGCTATTGAAATGCCGCTCTACAGCACAACAGAGACTCTGATCTCGATGACATCAACAGGGTTCTTACGGGTCGCTGAAATCCTTGAAAGTTTGTGAATTCGAGAGAAGAAAATCAAGGCCTTGAGGGTTTTTGATATGGGTCATTGACCACGCTTGAATTTATGTATATTGTGCAAGAATAGAAATATATAAATAATAATAATTTAACAAATGATTGTTATATTTTTTGCTACTCTTATTTACACAGCACAATTGAGAAGTGTTCACATATTGTGAACTTCGATAAAGCCTACTGGTCATCGTTATAAAAATGCTCAGGGTTGTAAGAGCAATTAACCTTGATCCATATCTCAAACTATGCCGTGTTGGGTTTTTGTATTAGGAAGGGATCGGGCCTGGAAAGTACTTGAAAATTCCTTGTGGGAATCCTGTATCAAGTACATTAAAACAGTCCTGGGTGTGTGGAGTACACATTGTTGAGTTAGCGACTGAACCGGAGGGACCTCGTTGCAGAGCTCTGGTCTTGGTGTGTGTGGCCCCCTAGTGGACAGCCGGCCACAGCGCTCTTTAGTCCCTGTGTTCTCGGTCAGGTCCCGGATGACGCCCCTGATGCTGGCGGCCAGGGACGGCTACAGCCTGGTCATCAACCTGCTGGTGTCACACGGGGCCGAGGTCAACGCCCAGGACGCTAACGGATACACGGTCAGTCCCCACTCACCAGGCCTTCAACTCCACACATAACATGTTCATTCATAGGCGTTCACTTGGCACTGGACCGTCATCAGTTTTACTTTATTTTAGGCCACCGTAAAATAGCCTAGAGTTTTAAGCACTCTTCACAAGGTCAGGGACATCGCCTCAGGGAAACGTTTTAGATCAATAACCAATTTTTTCTCATTTAGTTTGAGTCCATGAAAATGAAACAAGAGCTTTACATTTGGTCCTTAACTTTTGTTTTTGGCCTAATTATGGGGGTTGGTCAGTATTTCTTAGATAGATGTGGTCACTGTGAACTATTAGAAGCCATCAGCACTGTTCCTGAAATATGTCCCTGTACCCCCCCTCCCCAAGCCCCTGGCGATGGCGGTGCAGTATGGCCGGGAGGAGGCCGTCCTCAAGCTGCTCCAACTGGGAGCTGACAAGAGCATCAAGACCAAGACGGACAAGTCCCCCATCGAGCTTGCCAAGGCCTTCAAGAAGCCCCAGGTGATACTCTGGCCCTCTGGTAGACCTCCGTGTACAATCATTATGTCATACCTACCCATCTGAAATGTGTTTCTATGTTTCATATCCGTGACGAAGGCGTTCCGTAACCACTCAGCATGATGTTTGGTTTTTGTGTATGCGTGACTTGACATGGTCGCTGCATCTCCTCCCGGTCCAGATCGCCCGCATCCTGGCCTGCTCCGCGGCGGACCCGGGCAACGGAGGGCTGACGTCCAAGGATGAGACCCTCTTCAAGTTCTTCAAGAGGGACTCTGAGGCCCCGGCCTCCAGCGAGAGGTGAGACGCCCCACCCCTGTTTTTTGTTCAGCCATTGTGCTAGCAGACATAAACAAAAACAAACTCCCTAGCGTCAAGTGTTTAGTCCCGTCGGGGAGCGCTGGGCTTCGTCAGCGTGTCTGGCACTGAGGAGGCTCCGCTTGTACTTGTCTGGTCGTCCTGTAAACTGTGAAGGGGACACTGTCCAAAGACTGGAGGAAGTATTGGACATGGAACAAATTGGCTTTTCGTTACTGAGTTCCTCGTATGTTTTGTTTGCCGGGTGAAAACGTGCATGTGTACGCACGTGTGATACCGTCTACAGATGGTCCATGTTTGGATGTATTGTTGGTGTCAGATTACTATGGCTCTTGGACGGGCAAAGCGTTTGCACATGTCCTGTCAGCCATACCTCTGGTAGACACTGTGGCAGAATCTCAACTGTTGATACGTGCTGTGTGTGTGTGTGTGCGTGTGTGTGTGTGTGTGTGTGCGTGCCTGCGTGCGTGCGTGCGTGTGTGCATGCGTACCCGCATGCGTGTCTGTGTCTCCAGTATGGCCAAACTGTGTGACGTGGAGCTGCTCCTGCACGGCCTCAACCTGGAGTACCTCTCCGACATCATGGTGGTGAGTCGTCCTCACGGCCCGTTCAGTTCACACACACACACACACACACAACCACACACACAGTGAGCCAAGAAGAAATATGGGGGACGAGGTTCAAGATGACACGGTTAATGTGGCGGCTGATAAAAGGCTGAGCGGCACACACACCTGTGCTTGGTGACCTGTGGCTGGCCGTGCAGCGAGCGTCCCAGCAGAGGCATGGAGACCGGAGTGTTATTAGCACTGAGGGGAGACGTCCTCAGGGAGACCAGTGGGTTATTAGCACTGAGGGGAGACGTCCTCAGGGAGACCAGTGGGTTAGCACGGGGATATTAGCGCTGAGGGGAGACGTCCTCATGCAGGTAGCTGGAAGAAAGAGACAGGGGCCAGGCGCACTGGGGCATTTTGATTTGGTTGATGCCCAGTGATGTATTTATTTAATTTTTTTGTTGATGCCAAGTGATTTTTTTTCTCCCCACACGCACACACACATCACACACCCATGCAGGACCATGACATCACCTGGAGTTACCTGTTGAACATGGAGCAGGAGGACCTGGAGAAGGTAGGGTTGCCATGGTCACTTCACCTGTCTGCCTGTCAGCTGTGTTTCTGCCAGCCCTCTCACCGACCCAGTGAGGGCTGAACTTTCTAACCAACAGGGTGATGTCATAACTGTTAGGGCATCAGGTTCAACTGACTGACATTGTCTTCTCTGTGTGTGCGTGCGTGCGTGCGTGCGTGCGTGTGTGTGTCAGATTGGCATCACGGACCCAGAGGATCAGAAGAAGGTTCTGAGTGCGGTGCAGCAGATGCATCTGGACCGAGTGGACTTTGACACCCTGAGCCAGCTGGAGAACATTGACACCGGGTACGCTGTGCACACCTCAGGCCCTGGCTCTCCCAGTGCTGTGGAAACAGAACCAGTGGACCCCCACCCACACAGGAAACGTCAGGCAAACACAAGTTCAAAGCAGTTTTTTGTGAAGTTAAGTCACAACCAGGGGTGGAAATTAACCATTATGTCCACTAGCCACAGTAGGTGGAGGATGCCAATTTTTTTTACGCTAAATTACTTTACTAATTCCATAAATATGTTTGTTCAGATATACAAAAAAAAGCTAATTGAGAAAAACTTCCACATTTAATCCTCATTGAAATTACATGTATCGATTACGAAATAGTGTGACTTTTCTTTAGCATGAAGGTGGCACTCAGAGCAGTAAGCTGCAGTACCAATCAAAAGTTTGGACACACACTCCTTTTAAAGTGAATGGGAACGTGTGTCCAAACATTTTACTGCTACTGTATATTCATTTATATCGGCAGCCCTCCTTCTCTTGCTTGTCGATTCTCCACTTTTCATTGAAGATATATAGTTTTGGATTGTTCTGTCTTTTTTTTTGCTGTTTAGTTGAAACTCCTCTCTTTGACGTCTGGGTATTGTCTGGGACATCTGGGAAACGTCATTAGTAGTCTAATCTGTGTTTCTGACCAGATACTGTGGACATTCAGAGACGGTGTATTGGAAACACTCGTAGGGAATGAGGTGTTGGTATTAAAGTTGTTAGACGACACAAACACATGTTGGTCTGTATTTATTGAGCATTGCATGCTTCTCTGTCCAGCCACCACAGTGGCTGCTAGGACTGACAGGTGTTCATTTCAACCCCTGGTCACCACCCCTCTCACCGCGGCTTGCACTTTCCATAGTCTGCTTCACGGCCCATCCTTGACAAACGGCCAACAGCGTTTGCTAGCCTGACTCGGAAAAAAACACAGGACCCTGCTCATCCGCACACCTGAGCCGTCTCCCTCTCATCCTCCTTTTCCCCAGTTGGTCCTCCTCCACTGGAAGTCATCCATCAGCCCCAATACGCTTCCCTCCACCCTCTCCCTTCCTATCTGAGAGCAGCCTACTAAACTGAGCACAGTGCTAATGATTTGTAAGGTGAGAGGCGATGGTAGTGGCGGGCTGAGCAATGAGGGGGCTAACGGGCCTGTCCCACCACCGCCCCGCCACTTCATGAATCCTGCTGTGGACAACCGGGATGGTACCGGGGGGGGGGGGCTAATCCCCACCACCATGGCCCCTCTGTAAACAGTCCCGGAGGAGGGGAGGAGGATGTCACGGGCCCGGGGGGGAACGCCCAGCGTCTGATGGGTATGAGGGAGTGGCGGTTCCCATGGGGCTCAGCGGACCCAGGGCAGGCGCGCTCCACGCACTGGGTCACCCTGGCAGGAAGCGTACATGCTGATCTGTCCAGCAGGATACACCGGCTGGAAGTATACATGAGGATGCTCTCTTAGCAGTGTGTGTGCGTGTGTCCCATTTGGATGTCTTCAAAAGCTCGAGGTGTGAAGTGCATGCCGTCCTGTCGCGTCACTATCCGCGCACACAAACACCCCCCCGGGTGCTAAGTACCCTCCACCAGGGGCCCGTCATCACTCAGGAAGCTCCCCTTAGACAAACTAACAGAGGGGGCGCGCTGAGCGACACTGTTTACACAGCGGCCTGACAGAGTGTGAGGCGCGGGCCCAGGGAAACCCACCATTAAGATAAGGAGCCATCCCTCACCCCTGGAGCGGAGCGGGGCCTCAGCAAGTGACCCGTTTTGACAGTGATGGATCCCCCAGAGGCTACCAGGGGGCTGGATGGTGCTGTGGAGCGGGCCGTGTGCTGGTTTCTCATCTTTGGAGAGTGGAAGTAATAATGAACAGTGTGACAGGCAGTGTATCAGTCTGTTGTCTGCCTATAGCTTTGTGTTGTGCTCTGTGTTTAGGAAGGTCCTCCGTGAACACTGTTAACAGCAGAAGTGGGAGCCAACTCTGACTGTTGTGGGTGTGTGGATGTGTGTGTGTGTTAGGAGCGAGGAGCTGTACAACTTCCTGATCAGCCTGAGGCAGCAGTGCTGCTACCTGACGGAGACGGTGCAGGACGTCATCAGCCGCTTCCCCCTGCGGCCCTCTGAGGTAACCCGTGCTCCCAGGGCGGGAAAGGCCCCCGTGACACTCCCAGTGGACATATGGGTGGCCCCAAAGTAGCACTAACCGTAAAGAGACGTCTGAGACCAAGCTTCACGCTGCTCTGTAGCTGTTTGGGACTTTGCCTGTTTAAGGTGGTGACGTAAATGGTGTGTGCGTCTGCTCTTGGTCCCATGCAGCTGGTGCTGTCCCTGGACCCCAAGAAGGAGGCCCAGGCCATCTGCAACGAGCTGGTGGCCCAGACGGGGGACCTGCAGAAGGAGGTGGCGTGCCTGGGTAACCTCCTCCGCAAGGTCAGCCTCTCTCTCTCTCTCTCTCTCTCTCTCTCTCTCATATATCCTTGTAGAGCCGCAGTTCCTTCCACTCTGCCCTCGTTTTTTTTTTCTTCAACACCCCCTCCACTATTTCCCATGTTTTAGATAAAGGGGCTTCTCCTTGGACGCCCAGTCTGTTGCCCTCACTCCTCTTCCCTCGTGTGTGTGTGTGTGTGTGTGTGTGTGTTCTGAGAGGAGAGTGTGGCCCTGACGGGGCCGAGTCCTCACAGCCCATCACTCAGAGGCCTTGTGACAGGGTGCTGTCAGTGAGGAGATGGTTGGCGGTTAGGTCGGGGGGGCTGGGGGGTACAGGACCCCCCTCGCTGTGTCAGACAAGAATCTGACGGACAACGAGGCCCATTTGGCCCGACTGGCTCCCCGCCCAGACATGGGGCGCTAAGTTCACTGTCACGTACTTATGGATACATGTAACATCCTCAAGAGGGGAATCTCCTTTAGAAGGCTTGCTACCTCAGCCCGCAAGGCTGGACGGTTTGTGTACAGACACCTTTTCTACGCAGAGCAAGGACGTGAAGAGGCGTAAGTTGCGGTTCATTGTCGTGGTGGTAGTAACTGCCCCTGCCCTTCACTTTGGAATCAGAAGGCGTGAGCGAGAGGTGAGAGAACGGGTCAGTTCCTTCTTCTGACCAGTGGTGGAGTCTCAGTGGTTAGACACAGTTACTCATAGCTGCCCCCTGGTGTTATGTTGTGAAGGTTGGGGTCAAGCTGAGCCTTAGGCAAAGCCTCAAAGTGCTAAGATATAGGACGGGGGTGGGGTTCCTCTTGGCCCAACGGATTCTGTCTGCACTGCTCTGACGCTTAAGGATCGATCCGGGAAGTCTTCCCAGTTTTTCCATTGCCTCTTTGCAAGACCTGTACCCCTTCACTGGTGTTGTGGTGGTTCTCATACACAGCATTATTCTAAATATGCACGAGGGGAAAGTTTATTTACTAACTTAGTTGCAATACTGTTATTTTCACGTTCACAGATGAAAACAACAACATTGTGACCACAGTAAAGCTTATGAATAACATTTTTCCTCAAGATGGTTTTAAACCTTAACCTTTTCCAAATGTACACTTACCATTAACCTGACATATTGAAAGATTTTATTCAGCATATGTCATTGCTATTAATCATCATCCTATCAATGAATTACTTACAGTCACCCTTGACTGTTCCCATCCGAATTCTCCTACCGTGACTCGACTGCAAACTGGCCATTTCAGAACAGGATGCCCTGGTGACTCAAGGGCTTTGGGTTGGGTGAGTCTTCCTGTGACTTACGCAGTCAGACATGCACGTTGTAGCTTGGCCCTCTGGGGTCACTCACTAACCCAGTCCCCACCCATTTGACCTTAAATGGAGCAGGCCTGCGATTAAGGTGATGTGACCTGGTGGCATTCGGACGATTAGAGTAGCACCACCCAACCTTCGCGTCCACAGGCGCTCACATCCTTCTTGTGTTGGGCCGGTCTTCTTCACTTGAAGGTGTTTGTGTCCTCGTAATTGCACTTGTGAGCGTCATCGATGGAGTGAGTGTGTGTGTGTGAGTCAGTGTGCCTGTGTATGGGAGTCTGACAGACTGAGTCGGGGCTCGGCGTGTGTGTGTTATCCTAGGCTCCATCTAGCCTTCCCTGACGAGACGCTCTCCTCCTCATCGCAGATGAACCAAGTCGGAGACTCCTGCCCGCTTCCGCCACCTTGTTCCCGCGGTAACTGGGGACGGCCACTCCTGAAGGGGCTCACACTGAGCGTGCTCGGAGGCAGTCTGCTCTTCGTCATGTCCAGAGCCTCCAGTTTCAAGGGTCACCTGTAGAGTCAATTATCAATTATGTATTTTAGGTTTTCAGCCAATGGGCAGGTAATCAGGCATTTTAGTTAACAAAAGAAATGTACTAATTCGTTTCAGTTGTTTGGAATATGTATACTGTATGGGTGTTTGTGCCTGCCGTTTTTAATTTCTCAGAGCTTGGCTTGCTTTCTTTGCATATTTCCTTATTGTTTTAGGTCGATGGGCTTTTGTGAAATAAAAACCCTTTTGTTAACGAGCATTATTTCCCTGCCCGACACAAATGTTTCAATATTTTATCTGTGTTAAGTGTTTCTGCCTGTCAAAACAGGATTAACTACTTGTATTTGTAGCAATATATTGTTTGAGACTCCATTATTTTCTGAAAAGTTTAGTGTCTTGCCGAGTAATGACGTATGTGCCCCAAATGGCTGAAACAAATGGTGGTATAGGATATCACAGTTGTTGTGGATTTGTGTTCCCTGGAACTGGCCTGTAAAAGACAAATGCCCAATCGCTTTGGTAACTTTCATAAACCATGCATTTTCACTATTTAAGGTTTACAATGTTGGTCACAAGTTTGTAAAATATGGAAAATGCATGCATTGTCAACCAGGTGGTATTGTGATTGGGCTTCTACTACTGAAAAAAAAACTTTTTTTTGTTAAATGGACTGAGAACACAATGAAGCACCTCTTGATCTTTTGCTCTACAGGGTGGCATGTTAGTTTTTAAATTTCCCAGTCTTTGGTACATTTTTCCACGGAGATCATGAGGGGTATCCAATTTGGCCATTAATCTCTCTCTCAAGGTAGCCGACCTCGATACAAAGACGTGAAGGGAACATTAGTCAGGAGATCAAAGATAAAGGCAATCCTATGTGACAATCATACAGATTGTCTAAGCGAGTTCAAAAGAATGTGATAATCCAATTCAAATGCACCCATCACCTTTTGCGCGGCTTTGGGGAATCCATGCATTTCTCCTTGGCTTATGATTTCTGGTTATCTGTTGCTCATAGATGTGTAGCAAGTCTGTTCGGATGAGCAAGAAGTTGTTAATTTGTGTTCCTAAAACAATTGGCACCTGGGTATACCTTTTCAATACTAGACTTTATCTCTCACTAATTCCTTCCCCCACACGTCAATTTGATTGTTTTTGTAAAAACGCTCCGGGTTTTAACACATCACGTTGTACCACATTCTACACCTTGCTGCTTGGAAACGGGCCAAGCTTGTGTCTGGTGTCAAGCTAGCCTGAACAGATACTTTCAGACATCTAATTTCTTCACCTCATTCCTGAGACAGGACTGCGCCCACCCCTTGTGTAAGCAATTTAAACCTGATAGCAGATCATCTGCCTATCTTTACACACCAAATCTTTGTTAACTAAAGACCAACAAATAGCTTCATCGTATGCGCCCTCATCCAGAAGATTAATTGGGTATGGTTTTTACGCAGACATATCCGTCTTGTAAATAGGCTATGACTAGATTTCTTGGGTGAAAGTTAAAGAAAACTTGCATGTGTTAAATTGAAAATCTGAACATCTGCGCTCTCCTCCGTTCTTTTACCAATGGAAATGCCCTACACAGGTGCCTGAACAAATGCGCACACCTACCAAAGTTGGGTAATATGAACTTATTGCCAAGTGGAATATGTTTTTATTTATTATTAGCAGTCTGCTGGCTTACATCAGAGGTCGATGCATCTTGGTGGTGAGTATACGGAGTTATTTTGCAACATGCAGCCCATTCATAAACTTCCAGTGTATTATTTAATGCGCAAAACAATACCATTTAGATGGACATTTACTATGACTAATTAAACATTTTAAATGTGTTAATTAAACTTTGCAAGCGGGACTGTTTGCCAAGTTAATTCATAGAGGAGGACAATTATTCAGTGGCAACCCATTCTAGACCATTCGTTATATTGTAGCTGTGTGGTTTGAGACGAGTAAGCATAGCATAAAGCATCTGCCAAAAGTCGCTGATCTATTTATTTTCAATTAATATCCTAATTTAATTAAATTATTTGTGATCCAACTTATTGTTTTAAAACACTTTTGCGTCATGGTTATACAGGTACATGGGGACCCTGGGATCGCAAGTCATGTGCGACAACATCCCGGGGCTGGTCAACAAGCAGCGGCAGCTCTGCCGCCAGCATCCCAAAGTCATGCAGGCGATTGGAGCTGGAATTAAAGATTGGATTGGGGAGTGCCAACACCAATTCCGGAGCCACCGATGGAACTGCAATACAATACAGCGGGACCACAGCGTTTTCGGGCGACTTCTTTTGCGCAGTGAGTGCAATACTGTTCTCAAGTGGGCATATGAATTTAAAAAAAACGTGTAGCTTAATTTCACATTTTACAATTGTATTAACTGCCATTTGATTAATTGAATATAGGCTACATGACTTAGATGGAAAGTCTAGCTTGCCATTAGTAAATTGCGTAAAAGGTTATATGTATTGCAACGTTTTTTTATATCTACCAGCACCTCTGCAGTTACAGAAACTTTGGATCATGCCACGTTAAGGCACAGTAACATACGGTTATAAAAATTTTTATATATTTGTTTAGTTTATTTTCGTCGACGGAAGGACATTAATTTGTCAATTGGATAGTCTATCCATCTAGTATTAAAAATATTTTAAGGCCAGGTAAACTTTTAAACGCAGATGTTTTCCTTGACATTGCAGCGCATACCATAGATTGTCTCACTTTACAGGCACACATTTATCAAGTTGACGCAGCCGCTCATTGCTCCGATTAGTATCTCAAAGAGCTCCCGATAACCGTCACATCTGACAAAAGTGAACGAGTGAAAGCAGAGCAACATGTAAAATTTGGAAGAGTCACTTCTCCCTTAATCATTGAGGTAAGGAATAGTAATGTAACGGGCTTCTTATCATTGGTTCTTCCGAAGGTTTTGTGCCAAATGAAGATCACCAGATGTTCTACTCCCAGGCCCCCAAAATTGACCTAGGAGGTAGAGGGGCAGAATTTTCAAGTTAATCTCGCTCTCTAATCGGCCTTGCGGTATTCGGACCTCCCAGACTTGCTTCAGTTGATGTCACACGAAATTTCAAGGCCCATGAGGAGCTACTTATTGTCAATGTCAGACCGCTAATTTCAAACAATTACAGGTTTTCTTGGTGTCATGTACTCTTTGGTTTATCCTTCCTGAGATAACTTTGCTTCTGAGTTGGCAAAGTATAAATCCTTAGTGTGCCCCCCCCCCCCCACACACACACACACGATCACTCACACTTTTTTGCCGTTCAAATTCTAGATCCCTGCAGATTTCTCGTCGGTTACATGTTACGGTGAGATAAGGAGCCTTTATCTTGGCACTGCATGCACATTTTACCAGTTTATTCATGTGGGACTCGGTGAAGCTAAACAGCTGTGACAGAAAAGCAGCTTGGAGAGCAACGATGAACACAGGCCATGCAGGTAGAGCAGCTGGAGTCAATGACTCTGAGGATTGTGTTCTGCTCTACGACCTCCAATGAAGTAGCCACCTTTAACCACGCAGACAGGGAATACGACACAACTGGCCTGCGGGATATACTTGTGGCTAAATACCTACATTTAAAGCCTAACGTATCACAGGATTCGTCAACGTCTGAAACCCATTTTGCTCTCATAACCCGTCCCTGTGCCCCTTCCCTGCAGGCAGTCGCGAAGCCGCCTTCGTCTACGCCATCTCTTCGGCGGGTGTGGTGTACACGCTGGCGCGCGCCTGCAGCCAGGGCGAGCTGGACTCGTGCTCCTGTGACCCCACCAAGAAGGGCTCCTCGCGGGACACCAAGGGCGCCTTCGACTGGGGCGGCTGCAGCGACCACGTGGAGCACGCAATGCGCTTCAGCCAGGCCTTCGTGGACGCCAAGGAGCGCAAGGAGAGGGACGCCAGGGCGCTCATCAGCCTGCACAACAACCGCGCGGGCCGGAAGGTGGGTGGCCGGGGCCGGGGCATGGACCAGGGGCGGGAGCTGGCTTTCTGGGGCCAGGAGGCAAGGTGGAGACTGGAGGCCCTACATCTCCCGAGCCTCTGCGCCTCTTCCAGCACTAGGCTTGAATTACATTCACACACACACACAGCTCACTTATTCCCTTTCCCTCCCTCCCTCCCTCCCTCCCTCCCAGGCGGTGAAGCGCTTCATGACGCTGGAGTGTAAGTGCCACGGCGTGAGCGGCTCGTGCAGCGTGCGCACCTGCTGGCTGGCCATGGCCGACTTCCGGCGCACCGGCGACCACCTGAGGAGGCGCTATGGTGGCGCCGTGCAGGTGGCCGTGGACCAGTACGGCACGGGCTTCAGTGCTGCGCACGCCCGCCCCAAGAGGCCCAGCAAGAACGACCTGGTGTACTTTGAGGACTCGCCCGACTACTGCGTGAGGGACCCCGAGACTGGTGAGTGGGACGGGAGCGACCTCTCTGAGATGTCGGGCAAAAGGTGGACGGGCTTTTTGGGGGGCGAACGTTTGAGACGCTGGTTACGTTCTGTAAGGTGTGTGTGTTCTGAACAAATGGAGCGGTCGATGTCTGAGAAGAGAGTGGACCAGGACTGTAGTACAAGATCATGTGAGGGAGTGTGTGGAAGAAGAGACAGGGTGTGTATAGGAGAGAGACATTGTGTGTGTGTGTCCAGAGAGACTGTTAAACACGCACTGTGTCTGTGCTCTCAAAGGATCGTGTGTGTGTGTGTGTGTGTGTGTGTGTGTGTGTATGTGCCGGGAGGTACTCGGGCGCTGGATGCCTGTCAGGCAGATGATGATCTGAGGCGATCGGGTGTCCACCAGTTTAAGACCCATTACACACTCCTTTAGGCTGAAAGCTGAAGCCGCCGTGCGAGGCCATAAATTAGCCCTAGCCGGGACAGCCACATACACCCACATCTCCAGGGCACGGTTAAGCCCTAATGGAAGGCACATTTAGGCCCGGGCCCTGTCTCTTTCCCACAGAGGACTGCAGTGGTGGGACGGTGTGCACTGCCACACCACAGGACAGCGTGTCTCCCTCCCCTCTGGTCTCTACACACAGCAGGTCCCTCTGTCTCTACACACAGCAGGTCCCTCTGTCTCTACGAGGCCACACAGACACAGTTCAGGGATAGAGCCAGCCTTTCAGACACTGTCTTACCCTCCACCTTGTGTGGTGGTGGTGGTGGTGGTGGTGAGGTACGAGTAAAGCAGGATGAACTCACACAGCCCGTCCTCATGCCCTCACCTCCCGTGAGAACCCATCCCCCCCTCTCCCTCCTCCCGCCTATAGTCTGCCCCATAACCTGGCTCCTCTCCTCCCCTGAGATTAGACACACACATATACACACACACACTCCCGTCAGTCTGAAACAGAAGCGTACACCATCAGTTACACACACACACACACACACACACACTCACAGCCCTTAGAGATGGCGTCTCAGGCCTCTCCAGTGCCTTTCTAAAGTGTAAAATCAATTTCCCGCGGCCCCACAGAGGCTCAGGTGCTAAACTCATCTCTCGGCGCCCCTTCATCTTAATTCAATAAGCAGACGGCAGGCAGGAGGGAGAGAGAGAGAGAGCGATAGAGAGAGAGAGACGGAGGGAGGGATGAGAAAAGGAGGAGTCTGGCCGTGATGTCACCCCTAGCCACACAGCATACCGCGCGTGACGGACAGGCACATTGCTGAGGGGGGGCGGAGCCTCGTCATGCCCAGACACATTATGTGGAGACAGACAGATGGAGGCAAAGAGAGACCACAGAAACAGAACAACTAGAATCCACACTGCACCGGCACGGCCAGATGCCAAAAACTGGGTCAAATTAAGATGCAGACTCCTGATTAATTCCGTTACATCAGAGAAGCGGAGCATCCCTTCCTGATTAAAATGTCTTGGTGACTGATTGGTGGAAAAGACACTGTACTCAACTGATTTAACAAAACATAAGGTACTGGCACACCGTCTAGATTAGAATATGTGCTAGGGGCTTTTAATCAACGGTGTTGGTAATTGTATTATGTCAGATCTGGGTAGTGTCTTGGTGCATTGTTGATTTGGCAGTGTGTGTGTAAACGAATAGGAGACATAGGCAGGATTGTGTTAAGACCCGATGTGGGCCGCTGTGTGTGTGTGTGTGTGTGTGTGTGTGTGTTAGATAGCTGTTGTTAGTCTCCACTTTGTGTGTGTGTGTGTGTGTGTGTGCATGTGCGTGCGTGTGTGTGTGTGTATTAGATAGCTGTTGTTAGTCTCCACTGTGTGTGTGTGTGTGTGCGTGTGTGTTTGTTTGTACACAGCACTACTGAGACACTGCTCAGACAGATGGCTCCTATGAAATGAGCACCTGATGAAGAGTGCCAGCTCCAGCTGATGGCTCCTTTCATCAATCTTTCATCTCTCTGCCGCTCTGCGTTCCTCTCCTCCACCCCCCTTCTCAATCCCTCGCTCACTGACTCGGCCCCAGGTTCGGTTTGGCACTGGTGGTAGAAAAGTATAATTTTGAGAATGTTGTCCAAATATTCCAACAGTGTTACCGATGTTTTCTCTCATGACCGGGCAGTGTGTAGAAACATGGTTTGGTTTGGATGGGGGGAGGATAGCTATGTGACTGCGTGTCCCAGAATCTTATAGAAATAATCCCTGACTGTACCTGAGTCCTAGTTACCTCCAGGTCTTGATGCTACCATGTGCCCCCCCGATCAGGCTCCGTGGGGACAGGCGGACGCGTGTGCAACCGGACGTCCCGCGGCGCCGACAGCTGTGAGGTCATGTGCTGCGGCCGGGGCTACGACACGTCACGTGTCAGCCGCACCACCAAGTGTGAGTGCAAGTTCCACTGGTGCTGCGACGTGCGCTGCCGTGACTGCCAGCACCAGGTGGACGTGCACACCTGCAAGGCTCAGACGTGACCTTGACCACTCCCCTCACCACCAGCAACACTACCACCACCAGCAACACTACCACCATAAACAGCACCACCAACAGCACCAGCACCACCGACACCACCACCACCAACAGCACCAGCTCATGTTGTAGGTGCTCGGGACAATCCTCTTCTTTACAAAACAAATGAGTTCAAAAAGATTTGTTGTCCTATGATGAAATTAGCTTCAACTACCTATCTTTGTTTATTGGCAAAATGCCTGGTATTATTTATCCTCTGGGTTTGATGATATCTAAAAGCAATAGGCCTTCAGGAACAGGACATCACTTTTTTGTTATGATTCAAATGCAAACAATGAAGTAGGTCTTGTATGTTTTCAAAGAAGAAATTATTGATATAAATGTTACTATTATCTTTGGGAAAACAAAACTTGTCAAGGGGTTTCCCGCCAAGCACTAAGATTGATCTATTTCCATATAGGCTACTTGAGAAGTGTCATTCTGAAGTGTCATTCTTCAGCAGTTTATAATAATATTGGTAACTGGGTATGTAAACACTAGCTTAGTGTATGCTACATTTTCATATTGTAAATGGTCTTCAACAGGATTTTAATTTGTTAAAATGTCTGAAAATATAATTTTTTAAAGACAATTATTGTAATATATGTGCACCTAGAGGTCTGGGTTATACTTACACTGTGGTTACCATTTCCCCCTGGCACTTACATGATGAATATTTAATATATTCAGTGTTGAATTGTGAAATTTAGCAACCACAAACCTTCACAAAAATTTGATTTTAAAAATAAAACACAAAACCCTAATTGGGGTTTGATTTACAAATACACACTTATGGGAAAATTTGTCATGGTGGATAATGGTTTAAGACATCTATTTTTGTTTGTAAATTGCCTCACTCCTATTACATTCCATTGTATTTATTTACCTTTTCCTGAGTATGAAAAATGTTTATCTAAACTGTAATATGTAAATAAGCATTTTATGTAATTTAAAATAAAGTTTAGATGTAAAGGTTTAGTTTGTGGCAAACTACACAGCTATTAACTTATTTTCTTATTCCATAATGGCCAATTACATATTACCATGTCAGTGTGACTTTTTTGTCTACACATGATTAGATATATTTTACACTTGAGGTAATCTAAATAAATGAACACTCCCACAAATCCAGATGACCTGCTTAAGAATCCTTAGTTTAGTGAAAGTGTCATAGTAACCTTGCCAGGTGTTTTGCACTCAAACTTTGACCAGGTAGGACAGACAGCACCTGTACTTGCAACAAAGTAGCAGCCAAGGGATAAGGAGAATAAAAGCCATTTATCACTGTGTTTGTGTTGTATACAAACAACTCCTGGAGAGCGCCCCTGAAACATTTCAAATAGATCCTGTCGAGATTGCGTATCAGTCAAATTGCGGGGGAAGATGTATGTTGCAGCAATACACAAAAAATATTTTATTGGTTTTTGCTGTTGTATTTTTTTCACTTTTTTAATTATGGCAATTGATCACCTTTTTTGTACAACAAAAAAAACTTTTTTACATGAGTTTGAAAACTCCAAAAACGAAATCATATCAAACAAAGTCAAAGCCAATTTCAGAATTCCATTTATTTTCCCCTTTTCTCCAGAGTCCCTTTGCGGCTGTTTCTCTGTGTGTCCGTCCTCTTATGATCTTGGCACAAGTGTGTGTCAGTTCATTCCGATAGCGGTCCGTGGGTTCTGTCCTGTTGAGTCCAGAGGCAGGGGGAGGGGGGTCAGATGCGGGTGAGCTGGTGCCACAGGCTGGATGGCAGGATGCTCTCCACCTTCTCCATGATGAAGTTGAGTGGAGCAAACAGCGTGCTGAGGAACTACACAGAGGACAAAGACAACGGGGCCGTCAGTAGGCAAACATTACAGCTCACAGAAACTATCTCAAGCAAATGTTGATCTATCTCCTAACTTCATTTAAAATTTTGGCAAGAATTAAAAAGGGAAAAGTAAGATCAAAATAGGCTAAAGGCAAGGTAAGCCAAAACTAGCTGGGCATGATTTATATAGGACGGTTATATATATATTTGTCACATTAGGACAGCCAACAAATTTGCCCCTCTACAAAATCAACGTCAATGCCAACTCTGACCATCGCACAAAGACCTTAATTCCACAGGAAGCACGGAACTTTCACTTCACACAGTGAACATTCCAGTAAAAGGCTGGCTCTGTGGGCGGTGGCCCTCCGTCAGGCCTTCTCACTGCCGTGTTGTGGCAACAGGCCCTAAGGGGGACAGGGGCTCCCCTAGAGGGGCCAGGGGGCCGGGAGGCTCCGCTTTGTCAGACAGCAGCTAAACCGTGGAGACGGTGGAGAGAGACAGAGACGCGAGGAGGTCCCCTGGAGCTTTATGCTGCTTCATGAGGACGACGCCAAGTAATTGTCTGCAAATAAGCAATTCTAATCATCCGTCTACTTCGTGGAAGTACGGCATGCAAAAAGAACGAGTCTCTCCCATGGTGTGTGTACAATTAGAGATGGTACCACCCATGTACTTCTTCAGTGTCAAGAGTATGGCAGGCAAGTGTGTGTGTGTGTGTGTATGCCATCAATTGTACGCTGCGCTTGAGAGCCTAAAACAAAACACAGGTAAAGCCCCCACCCCCACCAGCTCAGGAGATGGTATCTGCTGATAGTGTCACATCTGGAGCAGGAGGATGAGCTCACACACGTTCCAGGGGTTTGGCCTCCACATCGCAGAGCTGAAGGCTGCAGGGATATAGGACTACAGGCGTTCTCTCTCCATGGCCACAGGCTGCAGGGCTACAGGGCAGAGGAAAGTGCTGTGCGGGGGCCGACCGGCTGGCCAATCCCTACTAACACTGGTCAAGGTCACGCTACTGCCAGTGAAAACACTTGTGCTGATTGCAGACGCATAATAGTGCGGTTTGAAGTTTCAAAAGATTGCAACCCCCCGGCCCTTTGCCTCACAATGGTTTGATCCACTGCCAAACAAAAAGAAAAACTCATTGGCAAACGACTCACTGCACGGCCACTAAGGTACGCTGAATGTGTGCCACACTGACCAGTTTGTTGTTGGTAGCTGACTTCCACTAAGTCGCTTAACCAAAGGATTAGTTGGACATTTCTTAATTTGCAGGGGGGGGGGTAGTGGGAGTACTCACCGCTTTGGCGAAGACGCCCATGAGCTCGGGGAACTGGTGCGTGAGGAGGGCCAGCATGGCGGTGAAGGAGCAGAGGCCGGCCGTGAAGAGGATGAAGAAGGGCAGCTCCTTCTTGGGGTATACCGACACCTCGTGAAACACTGCTTCCACGCGGGATAAAAACACACACATGGAGGATCAACTACACGCACTCGGGAGCCAGAGGGACCAGAGCTACTCGCTCTCTCTCATACACACACACCAATAACATGTTGAAAAAAAACACAATGAAAACGTTCATAGGACGCATTCCACTTAAATCTCGTTACACTCACTTCAGAGAGGCTTAAGGTCCTAAAGGCTGAATAGAGCTAACATGAGTACTTTTTATTGAGTACTGGCCCTACGTACACTCAACCGGGGTTTCATCTGAAGTATGTCTATGCATACATCTTAACACAGATGTATCGACGACCGCTCCTCATAAATCCCTACGAAAGGCGTGTCCCCTGTGACATAGTGCCACCACACAGAGTTAAACGGGCTGCAGAGTGGAAACAGGCTCCGCCGCGCTGCAGGACCCTCCCCCTAAGAGAACCAGCGGTGGCAGCGAGCCAACTTAATCAACTTAATGTGCTCCCTGAAGACAGACGAGTGGTGCTGATGAGAACAAACAGGCCCGGGTGGTTTACTGAAAGCCCTCCGACGGCCCACAACCACGGGCCGGTCCCAGAGCCACGCTAACTACAGGCTGGGCCGAGAGGGGCTAGGAGCAGACTGGAGGGTTAGCCATAGGAGCAGACTGAAGGGTTAGCCATAGGAGCAGACTGGAGGGTTAGCCATAGGAGCAGACTGAAGGGTTAGCCATAGGAGCAGACTGGAGGGTTAGCCATAGGAGTAGACTGAAGGGTTAGCCATAGGAGCAGACTGGAGGGTTAGCCATAGAA
>JAVQIZ010175721.1:0-27715 GCA_036023535.2 Galaxias brevipinnis | reverse complement strand
GGCGTGCAGGGGGCTTTGTTTTGTGGGGGGCCCCCGTCTCTTGGTTCTCGTGGCTGGGGGGGGGGAGTCTGAAGGCTGGCGGGGCGAGGGGGGTTGGGGTGGTCGTCCTGCCTGGCTGTTTGGGGCTGGGGGAGCAGGCTGGGGACATATGGGCGAGTTGGGGGGAGAGGGGGACGCAGAAAGAGCTATGCAGGGAGAAGGCAATAAAGAACTGGTTGGGGGCACTACTTTATCCTCTTAATTGTACCCTCACTTCAGCTAACCCTTCCCCTCTTTCTCTCTCTCTCTCTCTCTGTCTCTCAGCTACACTCCCGGAGGCTCAACGTACACTTCTCAGAACAGCCAGAACGCCATTATTCTAATGTGATGTCTGATTATAACGCACTTTAGTTTACATTATGGTGCAGCCGAGCGCAACGCACAGCACTGGGAATCACGGCATGCCATCTGGGCCTGGTTGCTATGGGTACCAGCTGTGACTCGGCTAATCAAAGCCCATCTAAATATGCACCAGTTGGCCTATCAGATTTCACCTGCAGTACGGCTGTTTAAATATAAAAACATAAACACGACCCTCGCCCGCTAAGTGGGACTCTCAGCATATCAACGTCACGCGGTGGTTTCCAGCGTGATCAGGGAGAAGATAAAAAAATATGTGGTCCTGTCATATGGTGGGTATTATGTTTGATTTAGAGATTACGTGTGTGTGTGTGTGTGTGTGTCTGTGTGTGTGTGTATATATATGGGTGTGCGCGTTTTCTATTGACAAAAGCAATTTCTTATTCAGCCCCCCTGATGAGCACTCCAACCATTGACATTGGAATCTAAACAGAGCACCGCTGCAATTAAAGACTGTCAACAAGACCCAATCCCACGGCAGACCAACGCTGTGTGACACGGCACTGAGCACGCTCTCATTATCTCCACCGGGCTCCGGCCGTCCAGCCGGCAGGCATCGGGTTTCCACACAGGTGGAGCTCACAGCCATTAAAATGGCTCCAGGAAATCCTTAATGCTGTGGCTGGGACAGAATGCTAAGCAGGTGTAGGCCCCCGACCTGAGGAGCGACAATGACCCAGCCAGTCCTTGTTGACGTGGAGGCGCCGTCTATCAAGCCACAGACGCTACGAGAATACATAATCCTCCATTTTCCCCAAAACCACGAGAACACACAACGCCAACGCAAAGCACTCCATCTTTTGACCTTGACATTTCCACAAAGGCCGTTCCCTCCCGATCAGCCGGGTGGTGGTAGGAATGACCCTGAGCCTTGTCCTCTGGGAGAGTGACCTCACCCAGGGCAGCATAGCGGTGACCCCTATCCACCGCACCTCTGCAGCTCTTATGGACGGAGGCTGGCCTGATGGTGCTGCTCCACCCGCCTCCGCAGGGCCGGTCCCCTGGGGTGGAGACGCCACAATGGCCCTGGCGGTCTCAGGGAGCGCAGGAGGAGAGCGGGAGGAGAGCAGGAGACGGGGAGGCAGGAGAGCACCTCGGGGAGGTCTCTGAATGGACGTTAGCTCAGGAGGAGCAGATGCCCCGGCTTAATGAATACGGTTACGGGGCCGGCCGTGACCTCCCACAGGAAGTCAAAGGGACAGGAAGTGGAATCTGATCAAAACTTATTATGGGAGACATGATGTCATGAAGGAGGGCGGGGGTGGGGGCCCTGGGGGGGATGATCATTTGATTCGTTCACCTCAAGCTGGATGCTTCAGTCTCCATTTGGATTCAGTGAGACATTTACATCCATGAAAATGGGCTGCACTGTGGAGGAAATGCCTTTGTTTATAAAGATGTGCCATGGCACAGGGCTAATGAAATATTAACTCCGGAAAAAGCTGTTTTGAATATTACGTTATTAGCTAAGTTTGTATGCCACTAATCAAATACTGAAAAGACAAACTCGAGATCACAGCTATTGAGCATACCCGGAAATGTATTTGGAAGCTCAAAGCACGCAAAAATAAATTAATCATAAATCCATTTTGATATTAGAGACAAGATCTATCAACTGGCATCTCGTGCCGGAACTGAACCCACTGGATGTGCAAAGACGTCCCCTTGAAGAGATGATGAAACGACAACCCCCCCCCATTCCCGTCACCGCCAAACGCTGCACCTTCTGAAGAAGGCAGAGATTCTTATCCCGAGCGCCACAAAGCCTCAGACCGTGGTGCTATCGGAGCATCTGGCAGTCTATTGGTGGTGAGTGAAGCCTGTGCTGGTATCACAGAGGATGACAGGAGCGCTGGGGTTCAGACGGATGAATCCCAGATAAGGACCCAGACCAGCCCACGAGCAGAGAGGCCTGTTGTCTGATGCAGCAACAGGAGCCCAGGGCTTTGTTAAGCACTGGTACATTCAGCACAAATACGTACACACACAAATGCGCAAATGCACACATACATAGAAACACGCACGCACGCACACACGCACGCACGCACGTACACACACACACACACACACACACACACACATATATGCCTGTGCTCCCACACACCTATGTGCACACACACACACACACACACACACATCAGCAATTGACTAGCAATCAAATGCAGCAGGATCCCCAGCTCAACCCTCCCACTCTCTTTCCCTCTCACCTGCTGTGCTGGACCTGGTGCTAAAAGCCCTGCAATATAAGGACACCATTAAAGTGAATGGTCTTGCAGACAATACTGTGGGGGAATGGGGGGTAGGGAGTCAGCAGGCTCTGGAGAAGAGAGAGAGGAGAGGACTTCTACTCATAGCAATCAATGAGGCACAATTACCAGTCCTTTTAATTAGATCCAAATGCCTGGTAATGAAATGTGTTCATAATTTCACAGCGCATCTAGTCATTATCTGCAGCATGCACCTGCATCAAGTTCACAGGCATAATCAAATAGACTCTTTGAATCCAATTCAACTCAATTAGAATAATTCAAATGAAGGTCGACCCGTGTGCATCTCAATCCAATAACATTGACGTCTCTGTTTCATGCGTCTCGCATGGAGAGTGGGATACCTAAAGTACCGTCTTGGGTAGTAACTAAAAATAGTCAATAATATGCATACAATTAAGAATTTTAATATGGCTTTGTGAAGCTGTTAAGCTGTGCTGTTAAGCCATCTGGAGATAGGCCTGTGTCCTGAATCATTATTGGAGACCCCCAGAGTAAATAAGGTCCTAAACTAATGTCTCCCGTGGTCAGTGTGCATTTGATTAGACCTCCAGCCACGATAAAACCTAAGCCTTCATAATGACTCGAATAATGAAAAGGGCTTCTTTTCATAGACGCTCCATCAAGCCCTTATCTGGAAAGATACTTATTAAGATACGGCAGTCCTATCATTCCCGCCCACGTGCAAGTGATTGCGCGGGGGGGGGTGCGTACGTGCGAGTGTGTGTGTGCGTGTCTCAGTGTGCATGCAGGCGTGTGTGCGTGTGTCTCAGAGTGCATGCAGGCATGTGTGTGTGTGTGTGTGTGTGTGTGTGTGTGTGTCTCCGAGTGCATGCACAATGGTTTCGAGTTTCCCTGTGAGAAGTGGTTTTTCAGCAGGGTCTCCTGTGGACTGGGAGCTGTTGCTATGCCCTTCACATCCCCAGCACTGTGCTCTGCAGCTCTGTCATCTCAACAGCCAAGGAAAAAACAAGCCGGCGACAAAGCCCGGCCGGGTTACACAGACAGAAAGACACGCCAAGTAGGAGAGAGAGAAGGACAGCAACAATGCGGGGGAGGAAAACGAGTGAGAGATGGGGGCTCCTTTGGTCAGGGCCACATGAAACTCCCCTCCTCCTATTGTCAACACAAAGAGGAAAACGGATGACCTTCGAGAACAGATACAAACCATTTCAAACACACACATTCGTACACACTGCCTGAAGTAGCAGACGAGATGGCCTTGAAAGCCCACTGCTCTGTCTCTCAAAGGAGCACCAACATCCATGTATGCAGTTCCTGGGCACAACACCAGAGGGCAGCAGAGCCTGTGCCAGTGTCAGAACAACGCTCTGCTAGTCAAGTGTGTCAGTGGGACGAACACCTGGACAGGGAGGGGGGAGTGACTTTAGATATGATAGGAGAACACACACACACACACACACACACACACACACACACACACACACACAGACACACACACACACATACATGAATGCTCCCAGTGTTCGCTCATGCATGTTGACACCCAGGGATCTAACCGCATGACAAGGTGCCAGACTGGACTCCCTCTCCCTCGGCCCACCTGCCCTCTCAGTCTGTCAGAGAGGAAATGTCACACCGTTTAGCCACTGTGCCCTCGGGGTCGACACTCTCTCGCCTCTCTAAACCCCTAAATGATGCATTAAGAGAGGAGTGTGTGCGCCTGCATTCTGGAGAGTGTTCAGACAAACCCCCCCCTCACACACACGGCGCGGCGGGTGCTACGCGGGAGCGGCTGTGTGCTGGGGTCATGCGGTCTGGCGTATCGGTGACACTTTGCCGCTCCGCTAATCCCTGGGATTACAGCTAACCTCCTCGAGATTAGTGGACTCTAATTGGTCGGATGGAGATCTATCAGTCTAATCCAAGTGGCTATGCTCAGAAAGACGGACACAGAGAGATACAGAACCTTACCGAGATCACGTCCCCCCACCAACACACACACCCTCAAAAGCAGAGGTGCTCTCACGAGACGCCCCTCTCATTGTGGCGTGATTACACATCGGATTGGATTCTCAGTGAAGTCCGTGTCAGCCAGACGCCCGGGAGAGTCCAGGCTCCACCACCACATCCAGAGAGAGTTCCCTCGTCACCCGTCTGCTCTGCCTGGTGGTGCAGTGAAGGCGGTGTGGGGGAGATGTTGCCGGGGCCGCTGAGGACATGGCCCTGTAAGTCGGTGGTGGCCAACGGCTCGATCCGTCTTTCCAGCTACTGGTTTAACAACAGAGTCTCCACTGGTCAAACTGTACATTCCCTGGCACTGGCTGAGCAGCACACACTAAGAATAAACAACCAGCTGCTATGCGAGACCAGCTTGACTGCTTATACTGTACACTAACACACACACACTAACACACACACACACACACACACACACACACATACACACACACACACACACACACACATACACACACACACACACACACACACACACACACACGCACAGGAAAGGTCCACAGTTCACCAACACAACGGCCTCTTCCACCCCATCGCAGTAAGTCGTGAAGGTCAAGGGTTATCTCAGCCCAAGGTAGCTACTTTATCAGCACCAGAGATGGAGACAGACAGAGAGAGAGAGAAAGAGTGAGAGACAGAGAAAGAGAGATAGAGAGAGAGAGAGACGGAGGAACTCGGTTGAATGTGGGTCAGAGTGACAAAGAGACGGTCTCTTTAATGAAGGCCGCCACCAGCCCGGTCAGTGAGTGTCCGGCGGCAGCGTCCGGCCCGGCTCCAGTGGAGGGGGGGTCAGGGAGGAAGACGCTCCGCTCCTCTGCCCCTCAGCCCCCTGCTGGAACTGTCACTGAGACTGACTCACCGTCTCACTAATGACAGGTTGCCAAGCATGCACTTGCTGGCTGGCTCACACGCACACACACACTCAGAGACAGAACACACACACACACCACCTTCCCCTGAGCACAGCCTTACATGGCGTTGGAGCGATCGCTCGCTCTGTGCTCAGGCATTTCTGCAGCGTTGCTAAGCAGAGCCAATAATTCACAAACAAACCAAAACAGCCACCCTGCTAGCCAGCCTGGCTGGACAACGACACACACTCACACACACATTTTAAAACACACACACACACATTTCAAAACACACATACCGCTCAATAATTCTTCTGCACAAAGAAAAGTCTGATTTCTTGAATGAATTGAATGAACCCACTTCCCCATACTGTAGTGTCTTCACTGTTCAGTCCTGTCTCCATGTTACACCATTAGTCAGTTCACACACGCAGACACACACAGACACAAACACACACGCACACACACAACACACACAACACACACACACACACACACACACACACACACACACACACACACACAGACAGACAGAAAGCAGACCCCTTCAGCCACACACTGGGAGCCCTCACTGGGCGCTCAATAGACAGATAGGTATGCCCCTCTAACCTGTGTGTCCACTCCACTGTCTGTAGCTGGAGCCCCAGTGCCGGCTCTCTGGGCTGCCCAGCTCGTCTGCTGGCCCAGGGCGGGGAGCTGGCTGCTGGGGGGCTTGAGGGGCGCGGGCAGGGCCAGAGCCTGTGGTCGGCTGGGGATCTGGGGGATGGGCAGGGCGCTGTGCACCGGCTTGGGTTTGGGCAGTCCCGACTTCATCTTAGAGGACACCAGGAGGGCAGCCATCGTCCTCCGGCTCCCCTCCGTAAGCGGCCCCCCTCGGAGGCACGGTCACACACTCCGTCCACACACTCACCGGACAGTCTGGTGCATAACGAAGGAGACGACCAGCAGGAGCACACACACACACACACACACACACACACACGCACACACGCGCAAACACACGCGAACCGAGACCCGCTGATCGGAGTCGATGTGTGTTGTCTTCCCAGTGTCCAGATGTCCAGAGATCTTAGCCAGGGGGAGAATCAGAGGAGCGTCCGTCTGTTCGTCTGTCCGTCCGTCTTCCCCCTGCTCTGCTCCCACCTGTCCCCTGCTCAAAGACAGCCGGCGCTGCTGCTAGGGAATAACAGAATTCCCTCTGGTGTTGATACAGGAATGGTCACAGGCGTAATGTCCGAAAGCAGGAATTCCCAGTGCACAGGAAAGCAGAGCCACAGTTTCCCAGCGTCACTGAGGGTAAGTGATCTTCTAGGGAAAGCGGATGTTTTTTTCCTCCGGTAGAGCCGACTAAATTAGCCGTTTGGGAAGAGGGAGGGACGGGGCTGCGCTCCGTCGAGTCAACGGGAAAGAGGGAGAGAACGAGGGAAGGCATAGAATGGAAAACAGAACGACAATCTGGAAGGACCACTCGCTTCAGCGACCGCTCTGCCTACGACTGCAGAGCATACCACTGCACTGGTGCTGTGTCTCTCTCTCTCCAACTCCCCCTCCCTCTTTACTCTCTCTCTCTCTCTCTCTCTCTCCCTCTCCTTTTCTCTTTCTTCTTCTTCTATCTCTCCCTCTCTTCTCTCGCTAACCCCTTCCTTCTCTCTCTCACTCTCTCTTCCATTACAATTTTTTTCCATATCTGTCTGTCCCCCCCATCTCTCCCTCACTCTCTCTCTCTCTTTCTCTCTATTTTTCTCCCTCGGTCTCTGCCTGCCCTCCAGCAGCAGGTGTGGCTTAGGCTGTCAACCAGGCATGTCAATCTAATACCCCCCTCCTTCTCCTTATCTTCTCCTTCACCTCTCTCTCTCTCTCTCCCCATCTCTCTGTCTCTCTCTCTCTCTCTCTCTCTCTCCCCAACTCTCTCTTTCTCTCCCCCCAACTCACTCTCTCTCTCTCTCTCTTTACCCGTAGAGCTTTCGTCACACTTGTGTTGTTCTGGCCATGCTGCCCATCATTCAGCACAGCATGGGCTCATTGGCAGAATGAAGTCTTTATCTTTGTAGGTGTGACAAAATGCCATGGATAGGCTGGCCAAGAAAACCTTTATGGGGGATATCATCGTATGCTCTGCTGTGTGCAATGAGCAAGATGTTGACGTTTGAAGTCGTAGTTTAGGCCCGTAGCAGACTGTTTTTTAGACTGGGGGGTGGGGTGGGGGGGCCGGGGGGCTCAGCTCTGTTGAAGACCACAGAGGAAGTAATCCCCAAGGTAGCCAAAACATCCCAGCCTTGGGCCCTCTGTTTTTAAATCCACCACCACTGCCACCTCTCCAACATGTTTAATGAGGTCCAAACCGTAGGCAGCCCATTTCAGAAAGTTACAAGTTGCCTTGTGGAGCCATGGCCACGGAATCTCAGGGTGGCTCAGTGGATCAGAGGTCACACATTGTTAGTGCCTCAATGTCACCAACACGGCGTAGCACACGTTATCAGTGACTGGTAGCCCAGATACCTCGGCAGTCCAGCTGCTTCGAGCAGGCTCTATTATCGTTCTGTTTAGCGTGCGGGTTCAAAGGCCAGACTAAACACATCAGGGGGGTGTCGCCCAGGCTCTGCACTCCTCTAGGAGGGGGACTTTAAATGCTGGCAGTGGTGCTTTTTAAAATGCCAGCTCGTTGCTGGCTGGGGCCACTGTCACTGGCCAAAGAGCGGCTCTCTGGGAGCCTACCTGTCAACAACAGCGGCCTCTGGCTGCACGTTGTCAGTTGTCTTCTCAGGTCAGAGGGTAGACTGCAGACACTTCCGTGTGTGTGTGTGTTTTTGTGTGTGTGTGTTGGCATGTTCGTGTGTGACTTTGTATCTGTGTGCACGGCCTCCGATACAGGCTGTCAAACAGAGGAGGCGAGTGCAGCAGGATGTGGGGGGGGGGTCGCACGTGGCATGCCGAGACACGGGGGCAGCTCCAGGAGACTGATTTACTCTTCAAAGAGCACACTCCTGATAGTATTTCATCTGCGTCTTAACCCTCCTTAACCCTGTCCAACTGGGTTGTATACGTTGGAGTGTCATAAGGTGGAATGTTTAAACAGAGGCTCAAATAAACAGCCCGACACCAGTGACGGTTTTGGGACGATGCTGACCATGTTTGTTGACGTGTGTGGACATGCGCCGGTCCAAACTCTGATCGATCACTGCTTCCCCCCCCCCCCGAGATGTCTAGGCTCTTCAGATTCAGCCTCACGCTCTCTGACAATGCTTTACAAAGTGTTTATCTGGTGATGGACACATCGATCCTTCTGCCCTGAGGATGGCCAGACGACGAAGCCAAACAAACAGTACCGGGAGGGAGAGAGCACGAGGATGTGGGGAAGGGAAACGGGACTGCTGCGGTATTCCAAACAGAGCCTGTTTACACCGGAGCACTACGTTAGCCTCGGGCTACAACTGAAAATAGCACACAGGTTTTGTGACAGAAGGACCCAGGGAGAATTGTTATCTAGATTTTTAACACGACATAAAGTCGGTAATGATCGGGCGTTGAGCTGCCAGTCAGTGTGTACGACCGCAGTGCCAAGGATTAGGCAGAAGGGCTCCATAGAGATGGAACACTAGAGGCGACATGTGATGTGATTTTAGGGTTTTTTTACCCACAAATGAGGGCGCAATCTCACCTCTAGTGTTCTATCTCTATGAGCGGCTCACTGTCAGTACTGTACAACCCTGTTCCTTCGGTGGAGGAGCCAAGTTAGACCCTTGAGCATAGGATCAGCTTGCTCATGAACTGTGGCCGAACTGCTATGTTTGGCTCCCGCTTTCTTTGTGTCCGTTTCCTGTTACGCGGTCGACCTTGACGGCTCGTCTTAACGGCCCTCGCCGCTTGACAACGGGGCCGAGGACGAAGTGGATTGTTTTCTGCCGGGTGACGCCGCGGCCGCCGGGGAGCGTTTCCAAACCGCTTTCTGCTTGGCCTATAAACCAGCTGTGTCCGTGGCCCTGAGACGCAAGTTAATCACCACTCCTGAACACATGTAGCAAGCGGCTGGCCAGATAACCGGCTGCCACTGATAAAAGCTAATCGTTTGTGTGTTCTGACAGTTGAAAAGGTTTGGTTACCCTCCCGACACTACGGCCGAGTCCACCTGAATTATGTCCGCGCTGGGAGTCGCAATTCGAGACCAGGGCTTGATCAGCGGCGGTTATCTTGCTCAGTCTAATCTGGAGGCTAGGCAGGCATCTCTCCGGGGAGCCCGCTGGAGTTAGCGTCTCTGCCTCTACCTGGGGCTTAACTCCACAGCCACTACAGGGCCTAATCCACAGGGCAGCCGCTGCCCAGGAGGGGGTACAGATATTTAACAAGCAGGGCTTTAGGAGAGCTGAAGAAATGGCCGTTTTGGAGGAATGTTTGGGCTCCGATGAACCAATTACAATCAATTACAGAGGATGATCAGCAATCACCTACATCGTCACAAGTTTACAAACCGTCTGGATTGATCAAAGATGGGGAGACGTTTTGTCCAGTGTATACCATTTGTTTGTATTGTAAATGCCTTTTTGGATGAAGTCTTTTATTGGCTTCATAGTTTAAGTTTAGTTCGTACTCGTCGTTACCCTTGGTCGTCTTCCTACCGGCCCTGTTGAGCCATGCTTTGATTGTGCTTGTGTGTAGTTTGTGGCAGGGTAGAGACCACATCAAACTCCCACAGTTTGACCTAGCACACTGCCCTCTACATCTGGCCTGCCTGATAAGCCCGTACAGGAAGTCATATTGCATGATGAGTTCCTCAGAGCTGTGGGTTTTCTGAAGGACCAGGAAGCTTGTCAGGAAGTGGAGACAGGAAAAGGGACTCAGGTCCAATCCTAAAGAATGAGGATATAGCCGATTTAAGTCACTAGCAGGCCTGTCCAGGGCAGCCGAGAAGCCGGCACATTATCACCAAGGTTTATCTCCCAAAAGCAATGATGGAGGTGCCACTTGTCGCACCTCTCCTGGCTTTATTTGGGGGGGGCCTCATTTGCATCGCCATCGGGAAATGAGAACACGGTTTAGCTGGTAGAATCTTTGGGATTCCTGGACACTTAAAACGGCTCAGCGTTTTCCCATGCTAGGCAGGGTATATTCTCGTTTAGTTTTAGGGCCACTGAGTGGAGCCTTTTCACATGAGGTTTTAGAGACCTAGGTGTGGAAGAAGGTGAGGGTGAAATGGGCTGGGAGAGGCCCGGGGATTGGGGGGGCCCGGGTGAGACGGCCTTGTCCAGTGTTGTTTGAAACAGCAAGCAGTGTTTTTCTTTTGGGGGGAGGGGTGTGGCGGGGCCCTTACAGGGACTGGGAACCTCACGGCTACTTTGGGAGGCGGAGCACTTTCACACGTACTGTTACTTCGCTGCTCGTCGTAACGGAACGACCCGTCAAACACCAGGAGGCCACGTAAACCCCACTCTCTCTTTCTCTTTCTCTCTCGCTCTCTCTCTCCCTGATACTTTCTCACCTCAGGACACTCTGCCCGCGATCACACAGCCCTCTTGCTTCCTACCGCTCCCTCCCGTTTCCTCGCCACCTCCTTGCCTCGCTGCTTCTTCTTCCCTCGGTCAGTCTGGTCCCTCAGAGGACCATCGCCGTGTAATAATCCCCAAACACCCACCCCCCGCTACGAGTCTGCACTAGCAGGTCATCGAGTCGTCCTGAGCAGAACGAGTGAAGCAGGTCCCAGCGAGCGGCTCACTCTCCTCCTCCTCCTCCTCCTCTGCCAGCTCTGTTAGGTGTCCTCCTAATCCGGCCTCTTTCACGCGTCAGCCTCCAAACACAAAGAGCCCCATGTCGGCCACCAGTAACCGAACACCACCGGGACACCACCGGCTGTCTAGATGAAGTGGCAGCCTTTTCGCTTCTGTTACGGGCCGAGCACGGGTTGTTGAGCTCTGAGCCGACGGCTCCACGGACAGTCTGTTAGCCCTCTGGGTGCGCTTCGCTGCACCGGCCTGCGATAACACGGGGGTCTGGTGCAATGGGCGGAGGATGTCTCAACTAATTCATCCCAAATTAAGAAGAGTTCACGGTGCTTGGCTGCTGCATTTCCCTGGGGGACGGCACTCAAGAGCGCCTGTGTGTGTAGGTGGTTCTCTCGACTGTGGCGTAGCCTTGGGCTGCTGGCAGATCCAAGCGATTCTGACTGAGTGAGTGGGAAGACACAGGCCCCTGTCTGAGGTCACGCTGCCTGAATGGGTTGCGAACGCCCCTGCTTGTGTGCTTCACTCCCCCACATTAAAAAATCCGAGACGTTCATGACTTGTTGAAAGAGGGAAATCGCTTTTGTTTTTTTTTACCGGGAATCCTGACAATTTAGTCGCAGGGAATTTACACAAATGAAAGACCATGCTGGAACCCATGTAGAGAAGCTGTAGATCTGACGTGCAACTATCTATTTCATTTGCTTTTCAACTAAATAAAACTCCTGCCGGGTGTTTTACTTGTCATGGAGTTTGTTAACTCATGGCAGCACTTCAGCTGATTTAAGTGGAGTTTAAAGGGGCCAGTTGGATAACAGGCGGACTGCCGTCCCACTGACAAGGATAAGTAAATAAATATGAGCGCTGTTGTAACGGCCAGCGACAGGCAAGCCGCGAGAGCTCGACAGGGAGGCAGAATAGTGGGTGCTGGTGCTGGCAAGGGGTGCTGCTGATAAAGGGCCCTATGCTAAGCCTGTGTGGGTGACCTCCTAGGGGGGCTGGGTCGTAATGAGTTCCCCAGCTGGCCCCCTGGGACTCCTGGGCTCGTGCTCCATCCCTCTCCTGGACGCTTTAAACCCTACAGCCTGTTTGTTTAAGCGAGATTAGCAACGTAAAACCCTTACAACATCCTGGACACGCAGCGAGAGGGACCAACAAGGGGACAGGGCCAGAGAGGGATAGAGATGGATGGAGTGGGGAGATTGATTGGGAGAGGGAGAGAGAGAGAGAGAGAGAGAGCTTCCTAAGGGATGGAGTAGAAGAGAGAAAAGGGAAAGGGAATTTTAGGCGCAGGCGATTTATTTAAGATTATAGAAGAGATATGTTCTTTTTGTACATTGATGACATGACAAATGGATTATAGGTTTTTCCTCTCTCTTGATCCCAAGAATTTGGAAAGGGCTGCCTCTGAATGGCAGTGAGCAGATTTTATCCGGCTCAGTAAAGGCAGAAGGCTTATGTGAAGGATAATCCTCCAATTATGCTGCCCGGTGGGTATTTCCAGGTTGTCAGCTGTTTGCGGCAGCACCTGTTAGGCTGAACCTGTCCTCTGGGCAGTGCATCCCACCAAAGCTAATCTGTCCCGTCCCCCCCCTTCTAGACAGCGCTGTGGTGCCCAGGCCTGCCAAAAGACCTGTAAAGTAACAACACCTGGGCCCGGGAAGATAGTTTGACGTTGCTAAGCTGAAGAACGGAAAGTTTGGCAATTTCCACACACACCTCCTATCAATTCCCTATCAATCCCCAACACCCCGCTCACTCACATCTACATGTTAATCAGCCAATCAAGCCGGTGACTGGGGTGGATATGGTGAGAGATTTATGGAGGCGAGTGGAATGACTTAAACATTCCGAATACGGAGAGGAAGAAGATGCGGGTGAAGTCCGTGTAGATGTGTGACTATGCGCTGCACTGCACTGCAGCACAGGTGTTTGACAGTAGCAGGAAACAGATGTTCCACGATCAGTGGGGGCTGTACCATCTATCAGCACGGCCAGCCTGCCGTCTACCCCAGAAAGCGCTCCACTTCCTGTGGGCCTAATGAGTGCCGGCCCCTGATAAGGAGCCCAGAGTCCAGCATTAGCCCCCCCACCCCCTCCCCGGCAGCAGCAGCGCTGTACGAGGGAGACACACAGTGACTCCCAGTCTAGGGGGGGCAGGGGGGGGGCGGTCTTGAATTTGTACCTGGGTGATAAAAGCATGCTGTGCCTGTGGGGTGGGGGTGGGGTAGGGTAGATACAGGGTGATTGAGACGGGCCCCACTGTCAGGCATCAGTTTGTTTGTTGATAAATCTGGCTACTGACCAGGGACTACTATCTACTACTATCACCCCCTACTTCAGAATCCCCTCATGATTCACAACCCGTAGATAAAACCATGTCTCTCAAAGCAAATCTGGCCAATCACTACAGTTTGGAGATTCCCAGGAAGTTGGGCTGGAAGTTCACGCGGGGGATACTGGTGACTTCCTGGATGGGTTGAGCAGTCTTATATGCTTTTCCTGTTCATGTGCGGCGTTTGACACCTTTGATGCATCGTTCACCGCTCATAGTAATCCTTCAGCCTCAAGTTGGTATTAAAATAACCTTGTAAACATGTGTGATGGCTATGCGGATCAGAGACATTTTCTATGATTCCTTTAAGAAATATTTTCTGCTCTGACAAACAGCTCAGTCTTGCACACCTTTAGCACTTCAACTCACAACACTTGTTCACCCTTAATAGCTATTTAAGAAATTCAAGATACTTATGGAATGGAAATAGTGCAACCCTAGAGATCCCCTTTAAAGTTTGCTCCCTACCACAGGGCAGAATTATAAATGTTTAATGTATTTGTTCTTTCTGCAGCCCCTGTCCGGAGCAGGGAATGGGTGACGAATTCAATCTCATGGATCATTCGGACTTGTACATCTTAGACTTCTGTAAGTATCCTTTTTTTAAATCAGCCAGATTTACAGTGTCTTAGAGCAAAGCCTACTTCGTGCCTTAACAGGGAGGGGAACTGACTGGTTGCCACGGGGAATCGATGCCGCAGTGACCTGCACTCATCCCCTTTCCCTCGCCTTCTGTCCCACCTGGCCCACCGGGGCAAGGCGAGGGCCGCCAGGCCAGGTGAGGGTGACCAGACCCTGGGCAGGAGAGGGGGAACGGCAGGCCACTGGGCATCCGACTCATACCAGGCATATGGCCCCAGCTTCAGTCCACAAGATGCCCATTTGAGCTACTTCCGGTTGGCAGAGGGTCAGGCCCCCAGCGAGGCGCCTCTTGCGTGGGCTACGATCAAACACAGGGAGTGGGGACTGGGACTGGCAGTGCCCGCGCTCTCCACCCCCGCGACAGACCCCAGATCTGCCAGGCCTCACGTGCGCTAGCCCGTGCCACTCGTATGCCAAACGCTGAAAAAAAACAAGCCTCTGGGCCAGCTTCTGCAGGTCCTCAGGACCTGTCAGCGGGGTTCATTGAGCAAGCGCTCTGCCTGATTACGCAGGACATTTTAATGTGTCAAGTGACTTATGTGCACCTTCGTATGTGATTCATTCCGTGTTTTACTTCCTTCTTCTTTTTTTTTTCTCTTTTTTTTTTCCGTCAGGCCCTAATTTGAAGACCTTATGCAAGATGGCTGTTATACAGTACAGCCTGGAGCAGTCAGGACTCCCTCATGACATCAGGTCAGTCCAGCCGTGCCCTCTTCCTCGAGCGTTGGTGTATTCCTACGTTTGTCAAAGTGTTTTTGTTCCCTGCTGTGCTGTGTTTGTTGGTTTGGTCTCACACTGTTATAAGGTCATGGTTTAATGGTTAAACCAAACCTAAGTACCTTAACCACATTTTTATAGTGATTTATTTCTTATGCTTGGTTATGATGTATGGCAACTGTAAACTAATTCTTCCCTTAAAGAAGCCCCGCGGTGCCCACACACCCCACTTCCAAGGTGGCAGTTGTGTTAACCTAAACCTGAGAGGCTTTAAGGTGGGGGGTCAGAGGGGTCTAGATGACTCCCATTGCCCCTCATTGGGACATGTAACCCCAGTGCCAGTCTCCCTGCTTTTAACCCCCCTGCCCCCCCCACACACACACACACACACACACACACGCACACACGCACACACACACACACAAAGACAGAGCGAGCGAGGCAGGCAGTCAGTCAGTGAGTGAGTGAGTGAGAGGGAGGGAGTGCGTGAGTGAGTGTGAAACCAGAGCCAGTGATAACAATCTGGGGCTCGACCTCTGACCTGCCATCAGGTCAGCACTAGGCCTCGTTGTCAGGCCCTGCCCCAGGCGATCGGGTTACCGCAGGGCCCACTCCCCACATCAGGGACCCAGGGGAGGCAGACGGGGCACACACAGACAATTACAGCGGGCGATAATTATTGTCACCACCCCCTGAAACACAAAAAATTACTTGTTCTTGATTTACTTCAGTACTTGTTTTATTGAGCCGTACTTCAGCCTTACACTGTAGCTACATCATTATTCAGAATGGCTTACTAACGCCTCTCTCTGTCTGTCTGTGTGTCTGTGTCTGTGTCTGTCTGTGTGTGTGTGTGTGTGTGTGTGTGTGTGTGTGTGTGTGGACGTGCATGGACGTGTGTGCGTGTGCACCGCAGGTGGGAACTGACAGCGATGACCACCAACAGCAACATCAGTAGGCCCATCTTCTCTTCCCACGGCTGAAGGACCGCTCGGCCTGATCCCCCCACACCCTCACTCTGTTTTCAGGAATCTGCATTGTGTCTGTCTGTTTTTTGAAGGGACTTTTGTACAGTTTGGATCCGGATTGGAGTTTTTGCTGACTCTTTAAGTAAAAGCTAAACTCCTAGTTTCAAAACTTTTGTTCTGCCCCTTTACTTCAGAGGACACCATGAGTTTCTAATGGGGATGGCAGGAGCTTGTTTTTTGTTTTGTTTTTTTGATTGTATGAAAATCAATGAAGCTCAAGTTGATTGTTTCAGTGTTACAAACAGAAATATTCTCCTTGCTTTATTATACCACACGGTTTTCCCCTTTTGACCTGTCTTGATATCCAATCAGCCAATGATAATCATGGACTTTTTAACCTAGTACAGGAATAAATAAGTTCAGCCAAAGGTCCCACCATACATCCTTTCAGCTCTGTGGAGGCAGGGGCCTTCGAGCGGATGCCCCGCCATCGGTCTTCCAAAAGGGGGAGACCAGAAGGAGAAGTCTCCAGCGTGGATCAACGGACCTGTTTTTGGGGGGGTGGGGGCACAGTTTCAACACGAGTCGCTAAACAAACGCTCCCTACCATACTGCACATGAAGATGGTTGCCTTGGAGAAACGGTCTCCTACCTGAACTGGTTACCAAGTACCATTGAACGGAGTAACACTCCATCTGTGTGTGTGTGTGTGTGTGTGTGCTGCTTCCCTGGCTTTGCTCTTACCTACTATATCATAGCTCAGCTGACGCCCCCTCCATAACCATCTCAGAGGCGATTTGCAGGGCGGTTATTATTGACTGTATGTTTTGAATCGGTATGCCTTGTAGAGAAATCCATTTCTACCATCTACCTCCCTTCTCCAGCACCTGTTGCAGAAAGGTCCCCTTGCTTGATTCAGTAACACTACCCCATGTATCCGCTGTGTGTCCCTGCTGTGTGCTCCGAGACCCTCTCATGTCTTCAATACATTGTGTTCAAGTGCCATTGAATGTGCATTGGCAAACTCATCGACCCTTGTAGTAGTCTGTTGTTTTTCAGTGCCAAACGCTGAGATATCAGGATACACATCTTTTCTGTAAGCCCATGGCTCTATACACCACTCGATCCAGGTCCAGCTGCCTGTAATGGTATCTGGCCCTCCTCACCTGTAGTAAGCCTAAGATCTGTAGCCAGTTCTGGGGAAGGTCGTTGGTGTGCGTTTCATATAGGTTATCCTCCTATAGACAATCTCAAACTAAACGATTGGACACTTTGTGACTGCCCTTCTTCAGACCACTTGGGTTTCATTTGAAAAAGACCAGGAGACGACCACAGCCACACTCAAGCCCTCCTAGCCTTGTTGCTCTGATCAAGCTACCGCTCACCTGAGGAGAATTTGTAAAAAAAAAAAAAAAGAATCTTGAAATATTTATGGTGGCTTAGACATTAAAAAATCGATTTTTTAAATTGTAGGGCACTTTTTTTTTCCTTTTTTTTTTTACAACAGTATAACATTTGAAAGGCCAGTTTTCATTAATTGTGTATGATGGAATGACTTACGAAGTTATGAGTGAGTTGTAAGAAAAAAAAAATCTTTTAGATGCAAAACATCATTGATGCCTTTTATAATTTTCATGATTTGATCTGAAGTCAAAGTAAGGGTGAGGCCTCGAGATTAGCTCAACCTAAAGATAACTGAAAAGATACAATTTGACTGAGTGGGTGTGTCAAGTAAGTTGTGCTATACTTCATGTGTGTACTAACTTAGAGATGTGAAGGTATACAGTATGTAGACATAATGTTGAAGCAAGACAAGAATCTCTGCACTAAAGCCCTTCTGAAGAGCTTGGCTGGTCAGGCCTTACTGAAAGGAGAATGGTTGAATACTGTGGGTTTTTGACCCAGTATCACCAGAGCTACTGATTGGTTAGTTGCTTAAGAATGAATTGATGATTGTTCTAAGACATATTTACATACCAGTAGTGCCAATGGGACTCAAAGTGAGTGTGATACCCTCTACTGCATATGGACATATCACCCATTATATTCTTCAGTAGCCCAATCGAATGGACTATATTGCTATATAACAGGGACCTTTGTCACATTAATACCACCCTCTGTGAGCAGATCAGCATTTTAGACACCAAATTACAGGTTAAAAAAGGTTAACTTATTTTCATGATGGATATGATAGATATCATATCACTTTTTGATGCATCACAAATTCAAAGGTAGTTGTTTTAGTAACACAACAGGATGAAATGGTATGAAACCTGGGATTATGAAATGTCTAATGGTTAACTGATTAATAGGGTTTATTTATAGGTTACTTGAATAAACCCAAACTGCAAGGAATGGTTGAAAGAACAAATGTTTTAAGTATATAATACTTGCATTCAGTTTTTGTTTTTTTTTACATTTATATGGGATGGGTATCTGCTAAGGTTGATCAAGGTTTCTTGTGCAATATGCTATATAATTGTATAATAAAATGGTAAAAAAAAAAAAGTGTTTAATTGATTTGCTTGAGTTGTGTTTTCTCCACAAAGGGATTTTCTGTTTCTTTCACATCGTTTTTTTTATTTAAGAGTGTGCTGTTGGTCAAGTTTAGGCTGGCCATCTTGAAAATTGTATTCCTTAGCAGTTGCACTTCTTACTGCATCTTGGACCGTGCTATGGTCAAGGTTGGCATTGACAAAGGTTAAGTGGTTGGTTTTGCTAGTACAGATGGCGTCCGTCTCAGTGCTGTGTCCGTCTGAGACGGAGGAGGAGGAGGTGGGGGGGAGCTGGAAGGCAGAGAAGCAACTCCTCAGGGAAGGTTACTTAAGAACACGCTTCGAAAAAGAATTGTAAATAACGTGTGAATGAGCGAAGAGATGTTATGACTTGGAATTCCCATAGAGGGATTTCTAGAAGTCAAAACCACTTTTAAAAGAGACCTTGAATTAGTGAACTTCACATTGTGATTGATTATCCCAAGTCTTTGTCACCTGATAACTTGTTCAAAGAAAATAACATGCAATGTGATAGAGATATTGTCTCCCATCGTCCATTATGTTATATTATATTATTAAATTAGCAACAGGTTTGTGTTACACAGCATTTACTTATTTTTGCCTAACAAGTCAGAATCACTGTTTTATTTTTATCTCGATGCTTCATAACATCCCAGTGTTATGAAGTTCAGTTCAGTTGGTGGGACCACGAATAGTTGCGCTGACTAACTATTGCAGTCAAACATCCCAGCAGAAATGTCCCCCCTAACCTCCCACTCACTGACCACACTACCTAATGGGACATGCTTCTCTTACTGAAGGACACCCCGTCACGAGGTTGCGCTTACCCTAAGAAACAAGCCCTCTCTTTCTCTGGCTTGCTGTGTCCTGGCAGTTTGCTTGTATCTGTCACCAGCCTGGTGCTATAAAGCCTGTGTTATCTGCAGTGTTAAGTGCAGGCCACAGACTAGAGACACCCTGGCTGTCCCGCCCGACCACGCTGCACACAGGAAGTGGCTAAGGGCAGGCACCAATGGAGACAGTCGACCAAATTGCTCTCCAATATCCCTGCAGGTCGCAAACACGGCACTGATCCTCTTGGATTAGACTGTGTTCGAGTTTTCTATCCATCCATTTTCCAAATGGTTTGAATTGGGGATTTGTAAGAAATAACAATTGATGAGGGATGGCTGATGTAATTAAAAAAGGATGGCATCTTTATGGAATAAATAAAAAATATAATATAAAATTAAATATATCTTAATAGGCATCAAATACTGGTTGGAACATCTTTTGGTTCACGAGGTACACATTTGCAGATGGTTGTTCAGAGAGATGTTAGGCACTGCTGACCACATGTCCTCACTCAGTGATGATATTCCAGACAATGGCCAGCCCAGAGTCCTTGCTCCCTTCTTCACCCTCTCAGCTCCCCTCTCAAGGATCATCCTCTCCAGCATGACACTCTGCAGACCCCTGACAGTAAGAGGGGACATTACCGAGACGTGGCTGCCGGTCGACGCCAGCCTGCAGTCAGTTCCTCTAACGACAAACTTGACAATGGCGATGTTTCCACCCCAAGTTCTCTATGGCAACCCCCTCCCCTCCAGTCGCCTGCTCTCCTCTTCTCCGGCCTTTACTGACTATCAACTGATGTCTGAGAGTTCACTAGCCGGCTTGACAAAATGCTAGAGCTAGACTTTTTATGATTGGCTATGATTTAGCACTTTCGACTGACTGAACTATATTTGCAGCTTCAAATTTTGTCAAGCAGATGGGCGATTGACGCTGTCCATTTACTTTTTGTTGCATATTGATTGATATTCTAAGATGTAATGTGTAATGAAGTGTACATTATAAATTTAATCAGTTTTGGGTGAATTACACACACCTCACCAGAATGTTCAAGGTCTCCAGATTTGTATTTATTGTGTTATATTTATAGTTTTATTATCTTGGCATCATTTTTGAACCGTGCTTAAAAAAAATTTATTGATCGCACTCAACATGTCGTCAAATCGACCAACTTTGCATGGCCAAGCCAGAATCCCCAAAATTATGATAAATATAAAATCTAAAAATAACATACCCATACAACAGACTATGTATATTCTGAACGAAGTCTCATAGAGTAGCTTCATAAAATATATTGTACTTGTTGTATGAGTTGTTGAAGTGGTTTTATACGTAGGCTACTCTTAGACAGAAATAGACCTAATTCTAAATTATTTCCATGAATGAATCCCTAACTCTTCTACCACTCCGCTCCGACAGGGGGCCCGGTTATACAGGTTATTTTTAGAGCACTCGAACTAAATATATCCCATCTCTTGTCATTGCGTCACAAGAAGTAACATCACTCCTTTTTGTTCTTTCCCACCAGCAGAGTTTAAACAAAGGCGTCGGATTTATCCTTAGTTAGGCTATATAAGGGGGGCAGAGACAAGTTTGACACACAACCAAAAGAGCCCAGGTAAGAATCACCAAAGGCTTTTGAATGGTCCAGATATCTAGGATATAGGCTGCTTTGTTATGCTTTAGTATTGTAAAATATGTTTTACTTCTGCATTAACTTTTTTCTATAGCTTGAGTAGCTTATTTACAATTTAGGATAATTTAAGTTAGCTTATGGGAACATTTAAAAGTTTCAGGATGTAATTTTATTTTTATTTTAACTTTCAGGGGATTTAAAACTGTCAAAATGACTGTTTGCTGCGAATCCTGTAAAAGTCGTCTAAGCGTTCACCGCGGTTCATCTACCGGTTGCCAGCATCCTTTTTTAGTTAATGCCCGCCGAGGAGCCTGTAAAAGGTTCAGGTAAGTTCTCAGATTAATTTAAATACGCCTTCTCTAACGTGCTTATTATAGGTGTTTTTTCCCTTTCCAATTTGCACGAGTTATTATAGCCTTAACAAACATAATATCTTAGTCCACCAGACTTTTTATTTTTATTTTAGCCTAAACTTAACATTGGAATTTAAGATGAATAACAATATTTATATTGAGTAATATTGAAATCATACTTGTAATATCACCTGACAAAACCCACTGCAGTCTGAGTTCTCATCAAAAATAAAATGTACAAAAGGGGCACCTGAGATTAATATCCCCCTCCTTGGCGCTATGTTGCACTGAGAGAGAGAGAGAGAGAGGTCCTTTTGAGGCACTTTCTGTGTGATGGTGACGTGGGGCGCCCTTCATCGAGAACACCCACTTTATAAGGCAATGGGAGAGTGGCAGCAGCCCAGCCTTCCCTAGTGTCTGACGCCCACACCGGAGCACACTGGCAGCTATAAAAGCCCCAGGCTCCCTCTCTATGGATACAGACTGACACTGATCATAGAGAACAGAGCTTCGAGTCCTCCTCTCGGCTTCTGATACAGACTCGGTCTCATAGCAGCTGTTTCCATAGGAACACTGTTACTCTCATCAAGTCTCAATTAGCCTCATCTTGCAAGGCATTGGTGTGAGAGAGCAGAGCAGGGGAAAACATGCTAAATAATGTTTCATTTCTTGGTTTCTGGTTGAAACTTTTAATATGACTTTTTGTTAGATCGACTGTGGAGGTAGAGAACGTTTTTGGAATTTCGTTTTGAATCTTTTGCATCCGATCGTGACCTCAGCCACCATGGTCTCACACAGGTCAACCAAAGGGGCGTCCAAAGCCAGGCGGGACCACATCAACAGTGAGATCAGGAAAATGCGTTCTTTGCTACCCATCCCCCTGGAGGAGCAGGAGCGCCTCTCCTATCTTCACTCCATGGCTGCCATCTGCACCTTCATCAGGAAGTCCGTTCTTCTCCACGGTGAGCCATCCCATATCACTGTTGAAACAGAGTTCCCCCGCCAGCCGATAAACTTTGCAGAACTTTTCTAGCCTTATCTGAATTCAGAGGTCGCCTTGCGCCGGAAACAAAGTGGTGCTAAGGCTTTTAGCAGTACCTGGTAAGGAGGGTATAGTGGAGGTGAATTCCCGCAGAGATCTCTGTGATGTAGCTAAGCCTGAGTTGGATCTTTTTTTGGTCCCCCAGGGCTCCCGGCTGGCCAGGGATCTGATTGTTCTCTGCCGTACGAAGCCTTTTTGCATGCCCTGCACGGATTCATCCTGGTCACCACCACCCAGGGGAGGCTAGTGTATGTCTCTGAAAATGTGTCAGAATACCTGGGCCACTCTATGGTAAGTCATTACCTCAGCAAACTTTTAAAAGCTTTTTCTTTGTTTGGGCCAAAAACTTAGAATGTGAAAAGAATAGCGTTGTAGTCTCAACAATATTGCACTCTTATTTTGTGTCCTTTCTTCTTGATATTGTATTGTTGCACAGTGGCTAATGTAAAAAATTTTTCTCTCTCTCTCCATTAGGTGGATGTTCTTCAGGGAGACACTATCTATGATGTGGTGGAACGCTCTGACTTTGAAACTGTGAAATCCAATCTGGAAATGAACACTAACTCATCAACAGGTGAGTGGATCCTGATTAAAACACTGAGCTATTCTAATTTGGCTAATCGATTTAAATCATACATGTGATCTTAACATTTTATCCTTTTCTGCATCTTCAGAAAGGAGCTTTGTGTGTCGCATGCACACCTCCAAAGCCTTCAGGCTGCAGCACGGCAGCTGTTGCTCCATGCTGGTTCAAGGGCGCTTCCATGCTGTCTCCCAGTCCACGCCGGGCGTCTCCACGTCTTGCCCCCATGAGGAGCAGCTGTTTGTGGCCCGCTGCACCCCGACGGTGAACCGCCTGCGGAGCCCTGACTCGACCTGTTTCCCCCAAAGTTTCGACAGTGTCCACAGACCAGACATGAGCTTTACTCAGCTCTCTGATAGGTAATGCTCCGAGAGATATTCAATAAGATCGATGAATGGTGTGCATGGTTAATTTTGAATCCTGAATGTTCTTTAACTGGGTTTACAGCGCCCCGTACTACCTCGGCTACTCAGAGGAGGAAATTATTGGAAGATCATTTTACAGCTTTCTCCACCCTGAAGACCTCACCTTTGGCACGTGCTGGCATAAGAGTCTGTGTAAGTAAACACAATGATGCATCATTACACTGTAGAGGATTTGGAAGATGACAAATAGTGTGCGACAATTGTGCAAAAATATTCATGACTCTCTCGCCATTCCCTCTCAGTGCAGGAGGACGAAGACTCGCAGGTCGAGATGGTACTGAGGCTCCAGGTGAAGGATCTCTCGTGGACCTGGCTCTACGTCAAAGCCACCAGGAACTCTGGCCTCCCGGAAATCAGATGCACTAACTACATCATCAGGTACTTGACATACCCATTACTGCCACCTTCCTCTATTAAGGATACTACTGTGTGTTTCTTTTACCAGACACTAAACTGATTCTCTCTCTCTGCCTTTCCATCTGTAGTGAAACCGAGGCCTTGTACCTCAGGCAGAAAATCCACAGAAACAACCTCCCCACGCCACCCCCGTCACATAGCCCATCAGCGGCCATCCAGGCGCCCTTAACGCAGAGCCCCCCGAGGTGGCCCAAGAGGCTCAGGAGCTCCAGCAGTGAGAGTGACGAGCCCAGGGCCAAGACGGCCAGGTTGGGAGAGGAGAGTGATCCGAGTGGGCACCTCTCACACGAAGGCTCCTCGCCCGTCAGCGCCAAACACAGCCCCGTCTCCCTCTCCACCCCTCCCTACAGCCCGGTCTCCTCCCACTCCCCGGCGCAGCAGGAAGAGCCCGGCCCTGACTTCCTGTTGGACGCGTATGGCTACACAGAGCAGCTGGCGTCCTCTCCAGAGAGCTCCCCCACCTACTACCTTTATCCTGACATGGGGGCCCACGTCCGCTTCTCGCCCTCACATCCCCTGCGGTCGGCTGAGGAACAGTCCCCTGAAGAGACCACTACTTTGAGCATCGCAAGCGCTCATTCTCCAGACTCTTGCTCTTCTCCCTCCTATGACCAGTGTGCCTTCGCTGGTGACGCCCGACTGGTCCCTGACTGCCTGCCCGTGTCGGAGATGTGTGAGAGCTCGGCAGAGTGCGCTCTCCACCCCGAGGACGTTGACTTCGCTGGACAGCCACAAGGGGGCGCCAGCTCATTCCAGGTCCAACACGTTGTTCCCGAGGGTGGGATGCCCGTGCACGCGGGGCTTCTGACCCCTGAGCCCTCACCCAGGGTGGAGAGCTCCTTCCTGTTCAGCCTGAGAGATCAGGTGGAGATCAGCATCCTGGCTCAGCAGATCTCCTGCCTGGCCAGAAGTTTTGACATGTTCCACACCCTGAGCCCCGTCCAAAACACGCCCCAGCCAGCCCTACAGACCCTGGGCCCAGCCTGTGACTGGCATCAGCCCACGACTTTCTCCTCTGCTCTCCCAGGGAAGTCTGAGCTGGTCCTGGATGCTGGGGTTTTCGACAGTCTCCTGAAGGACCTGAACATTGTCCATGGGAAAGAAAGCCCCATCTGTCCAGGGCCTGTGGCCTATAATTACCAGCACGGCCTGGCTCACCCACTGGAGGTGTCCCAGCAGCTAGGACAGGAGTGCAGGCTGGTGCAGCAGCAGTCCTCGGCCCTCCCCAACCTGGTGGACTCCTTACCAGTGGAGCCGTTCACCTTAGGCAGCACCACCCTGAATCCCCACACCCTGCTGTCTGGATGTCAGCACCAAAACAATGAGTTGCATCAACTCAATCACTATCAGCACAGTAACCTCCAGCAAGGTAATTATCACACAATGTCAAAGGTCTTAGACATAGAAAACGTTGTTTTATTTATTAGATATTATGAATAACGTGTGTTTATCAAACTTGTTATGATTCTAACATCAGCTCAACTTTTCTTTCAGATGGGCTGGCTGAAGAATCCATGTACTGAAATAAGTCTATGACTTACTGTACAATCCTTCGTATGACATATTGTCATTGACAACCTGAGGCTTTCGGCGGGGTTCAAAGAGGAGTTCTGAGTGAAAGTTGAGAACAGGTTTTCCAAACAGTTGGAATCAGAATGTAATATATGGAATGCAAAGTATGTTATGATATTTGGTCCAATCTTGTATGTTTAAACATATTTCCACAACCCCAAAATGTTAAGTTTCATACTTGCTGGATATTTTCATATTTATTTAATTTCTCATACTGTGTAAATAGTTCGGTACTCTAGATACATTGAATTGCAGCATTTACATTCCTATAGGGTGTTTATTTTTTATACTCTGATGTCAATACTACTAAGCACTTTGATAAAAAAAAATATCTTAGTTTGTAGAAATATGACGCATAGGTACCTTTATTTTACCAAATTGAAAATAATGTCCTCTTTTATGTTAGACTGACTGCTGATTATATGAGATATCTTTGCTTAAAATTATGAATCGATGGCCAGTGTGCTCTCTACATCTACCTCAACACTGCTTCTAAATCACCTCAGAACCTGTTTATTTTTAATAGCTTGTATTTATTGTATTTACATTGTATTCTATATGTATTGTATTGTATTTACGCTGACTTAATACACTTTTGTCAATGATTTCACAGTGTGTGTAGTGTACTTACTTTTTTATTTTATTGATTTGCATCTAATATTTTCTTAAATTTTTGGATTCCCTGCTTAATACGTGTGAGTGTGTACTCCCATTTCTTTGTTGATTGTATCATTTTGCAATGTGAGTGAATAAAACTGATTCAACATCCTATTTATGTTTAATTAAATTCTCATTTCAGCACTAGACAGCTCCACTCCCATTTGGACAGTACTGCCCCCTGTCTGATGGTGTGACAACAGAAAAACGGGGATGTGTCAGTTCTCTGATAGTTTTACCAGACACGTATGAGTACTTAAAAAGAAAACCTACTGTCAAATCTCAACATTAATTACAATTACAAAAGTTTAATACAATGATGAACCCTAATTAAAAGACCATCTTAAGTAAGGGTTGACAGTCATTAACAACTGAAACAACTAAGTCCCAACCACAAATAACAAGAAGTTTTTGTCTTTGATGAAGGATCTTTGCCATTACTACCATTATAGTGACCATTAGATAAAAACATCCCCAAGAAATTGTCTTATGATGATATATACGTCAATAGGTTTTAAATTGGGTGATTATATTGTACTGTAACTGCAGAGGCGACTGAGTTGAGTCAATAAGAGGACAGTTGGCTATGAGGACAGCAGCATAGGGTATATTGGGCTCTTCAGCGCCCCATTGATTTCTACATAATGTTGCTGAGTGTGGCTAGTCAGGCTCATGAAAGCATATAGCCATTATGAACGAGGATGGCAATCAATTACCTGTTTAAACAGATGCATATAGTGTGGCTGCATGAATTAATACACTTGGTTGAACAAAGATCTCAATTGATTGGAAGTCAAGGTGAGAGTGGCGGTTGGTGGAACAGATATGTGTCAAGTGGACAATATTACTCTTAAAAAATGTTGTTGACAGCAATCTACTAAACTGAGCATGCTGATGCGGGAACAGTGCCGTGTAATGGATTCTATCACATACAACCACTAGATGGAGCAATAATTCAAATCCATGGCTTGCTGTGGTTAAAGATGCCAAGATATATTTCCCCTGATGAAATGTATCTTCACTCTTAGTTCTAGAATGTTTCAAATGTGATGCACCATAACGGTAAACACACCTAGTTACTGCAGTGGGTATTGTCTAGGATGGGTACTATCCAGGTTTGTGCAGATAGAGGACATTACACCCATGGTTCATCAATATACTGTAATACAATCCGGTTAACTAAGCCTGTCTTAATTAGAGGGTATCCTCATAGGTGAGCACACTCGTAAATAAGGTGTGTGACACGTTGCTATGATAAGTCAGGGCATGGCATCTGCTCTGCCAAGATCTTTCTGCATCACTGCCTGTCACCTATAACAGCAATAATTTCCCCTGGGCATGGTGACAACCGCTCTGTGACAGTGGCACATTCATCCAGTGTAGGGAGAAGGCAAAGGTTTCGCCTCCGCACTTTACACACAAAAACACTCTGTCTCCGGAGACTTTCAAGCAGTGCCAGTGGCGTGAAAGAACAATGAGACCTTACTTTGAGGCTTCCACTATGTGTGCATTAATGTGCAACCAACTCTATGCAGAATGTGCATACCTATGCAACAGACAACGATGTTACACAATACATTTACTTATTTATTTATATATTATAAATATTATATATTATGTTATATATAACTAAATCACAATGTTTGCATGCTATAAGCTACAATAAAAAATATAAAGGTGGACCTGCACAACCAAATTGAAGGTTAGACATATATGCGTGCGCATGCATGCACACACACACACACACACACGCCCCCGGCCCGCCCCGCGCGGGGGGGCGGGCGGCCCCCCCCCCCCCCCCCCCCCCCCA
>JAVQIZ010175691.1:0-11811 GCA_036023535.2 Galaxias brevipinnis | reverse complement strand
TCACCAACAGCAACCAGTCAGTGGGCAGAGGACCCGCCCACACACCCCCCAGTCACGCCCAACACACCACATCCTGGTCCTCTCCTTACTCGTGTTAGGTTCACCTGTTCCCTATTATTGTCCCATTGGTTCTTTGGTTGTATTTAAGGCTTGTGTTTTCTATAAGTCTGTGCTGGCATTGTTTGTACCAGCCTATTTCCTGGAAACCTTTTAGACAAAGTGTCTACTTACCTTGTGTGTTTTTGCCTTTTTGTTCTTTTCATATTCTGAGTTGGTGTTCCTGTTTACCCTGCTCGTGGTCATTCGTACTATTTTAGTCCTTCGTTCTCCAGTCCTGTGTATCTCCTGCTTTTGGGTTGATAAGCTTTTTCTCTGATCCTCAGGACCAAGACCCTGTCAACGTTAATATGAAGAGGCAATTCGTCAGAATTGATCAACACCCACATCCATACTTACCAACCCTCCCGATATTCCCGGGAGTCTCCCGAAATTTCATTGCCACAATTCTCAATCAAAACGATTGTTTTGTATAGAGAACCGCTGTTGTTTGGAAATCCTCCCCATTTTTTCAGTTTCAGGGTTGCCATTAAGTATGTCTACATCACACACCCCAAGGAGCTCTACTGGCTGGCTGAGCCCATTTCTAACAGGGGCTCAAAGTTGTGGGGGAGAAAGGAGAAAGGAGAGGGTATCTAGGAGATCCCTGGAGAGGGACAGAGATCACAGTCACGCCACGTCTTGTTTCACTGTCTCCCAGAATGCTTTGGAAAAGGTCGTGACCTCTCTTGACCCTTATTTGGGGTAGGCCTCTCTGGAATAATTGCCTGTTCGGAATCTGAAATGGGCAGCTCAAATGACGACTTTGTGCAATGCCAAGGAAATAGTTATTGGGTTAAGCATTGGGATTTTGACCACTTCCGCTGGCCTTTTTTGGAGATGCTGTGTCTCTCCTGTGGCTGGCTGCAGAGCCTGCTCATGTGGCTGGGTGTAGGGCTGTACATTGGGACAAGCTCATCCTCAAATGTTTCATTTCCAGAATCGATTTCAAGATTTCATGCTCTTCTGCCACTTACTCATTTTCTGTCTGGGTTCATTTCTCTGCTAGGATAAGTTATTTTAAGTTCCCTCTCAGCATAATTCTTTCCGGCCATATTGGGAAATTGTGTAACTACATTGATGCATTGATGACGGCAGACCTTTTTTCCTCTACAATACTCCCATGGAAAGCGTAATACATCGATTTGTGATGACTGGGAGGTGACTTTGAAAGAAAATTCAACTAAATCACAGAAATGCCTACGGGAACAGTATGTGATGTAATTGGACAGGCTTTAGGACAGTTAGGAGGTGGTCTAAGACCCAAATTCACACTTAAGTAAGTTGAAAATAAGCCATGGCCAAGGAGTTCTAAGTAGAATAAAATATGACTTATTTGTGTTGACCACCACGCAATGTTAACATTTAAAACTCATCGACAAAATGCTTTTTTTAATGTGTGGGATGAACAGGCCAGACCAGAACATGATGTTTGTGGTGGTGCTTCCTTATCCAATTACTGCTGTCAATCATTGTGGACTTTGTCAAACCAGTGAGCCACTGTACTCTCACTATGAGAAGCAGGAGGAGTGCTGTGTAGCAGGTCTGGTCTTGACAGCATAATAATAATAAACCTGGTGTAGTCTCACACTACTTAAGACACTGTAGGTCAAATAAGGTGTATTCTCATCAGTACAGCTTTTTTCTCACACAGGAATTGGGGTTAAAGCTTTTTCGAGTAACCCATGGACCTTCTAAAACTGCCACTTCTGAAGTAAATGACTTTGAAGGGAAAAGTGTTATCCAAGACTACCAAATGTTTTTTTGTTTTGTTTGTTTTTTACCTGGTCAAACATGGGCACCGGATCATCCCTATTAACTACACACAAACGCACGCACGCATCCACGCACGCACACACACACGCACACACACACACCTACACACACACACACACACACACACACACACACACACACACACACACACACATACACACACAACCACTGCTATCCCAGTTATCTTTCTATCTTTCTGTATAGGTCGGCACACACACACACACACACGTACACACGTACACACACACACGCGACACTTGTTGAAGTGTTCATATGTATATTCTTTGTGTTTCCTTTGTGGTCATAGTGTAGACCTGATGGCAGCCTGATATTAATGTGATTCACAGCTGCTGTTGCCATGTCTGTAGTCTGCACTGACTGCACGGGCAATATCACCCCTGTGACTATCACCCCTGTGACTATCACCCCTGTGTATAACAAAGTTGTCTTTGTATGTTAGACTTCTCAGACCAATCTGTGTGAAGGCGTTTTGAAAATCTGGCAACCATTGCATCACTGCTAGCCAGGGTAAGATTAAGGTACCCTGCAGCTGGAACCAGTCTATCTGACTGCAGGATTAAAGCTTTATATGTTATATAGAATTGACTCAACCAAATTGTAACACCTATCAATAAACAAGAACAAGACTAAGATGGTATCTGATCAAGCAAGTGGAAGCATGGACGTTTACAGTGATAGACTTGGTATATTTTCTTTGACGACAAGGCATGGCATTGGACATGCTCTTCCTGCATGTTGCTAATCTATTGCGTAATGCGAAATCCATGACAGTAAACGAAACTCTTGTGAATTCTGCAGGCTTTGTTGGGCTTGTTCACCTTAACGGAATTTTCCATTGTCAGTTGGTGGCATGTTGAGACATCACGGGAGCTGGAATAAAATCTAAGAAAAAGGTCAAACAACTAGCAGTGGGTTTAGAAACCAGCCTCCAAATGTGTGTGTGTGTGTGTGTGTGTGTGTGTGTGTGTGTGTGTGTGTGTGTGTGTGTGTGTGTGCGCAACAGCATGCTTAAGTATGCACTTAGGAATGTGTGTGAACACGGGTGAATGCAAAAGGTGGGTGTTATGATGGCACGCCTGATCTGGAGGTGAAAGTTAAATGTAAACTGTAAACTGAGCATCAGTTAGCACGTTTCAAAGAAAGCCATAAGGAGTGGTCCCTCATTTTGTGAATCTGTGTTTTCTGCATTCCCTACAGCCTGAATAACAAGCCAGCAGATGCTGTATTAGGCTTATGGTTTCGTACATGGTCAGGGTTAGAATGCTAGCTGTTGAGGGACAAGCCTTTGCAAAGCTTTCAGATTAACTCACTTTACCTTGTGATATAAACATATAGGCAAAAACTTAATATTGTTTTTTTTTTCCGCTTTTATCTAGAAAAAAAGCACAAACATTTAGAAAATAAGATATCTATTTACTTCACTGTTCACAAAAATTTGTGAATTATGTGGTCAACTTTTTTTTTAAAGTGAGCAATGGAATACTATTTCTGTGTATTGTGGCATGCCTTTTTTATCCACCTATAAGCTGTATGACACCATGCTTTCAGATTAAATCATGAACACTGTGTTTATAACGTATACTGTCGATCAGAAAACTTGCATACAATTTACCTTTTTTATCAGCCATTCTAGAACTGTCTTCAAACACTTCAGTCAATAAAGTGCAAACTGCAAACCACAGAAAGTACTGGTCAGCATGTCTCACTAACAGGAGTTTCTAAAGCACATATTTGTCTGAGACATGTCAACTTCTTCTCTGCGTATCAACTTGACTAACTTTTACGTTTGACGGAGAGATCAACCGCCGTTTGAAGAAAAGAAAAACGTCTCCAAAGGTATTGTTGTCTCAACACCTCTGTGAAAGCATCTTCCGAGGGTCAGGAGGAGAGCAAGCCAACAGAGTAGTGATCAATTTCATTGATTCGGTTTACTCGCCTATAATCTAATCACTTCCACTGTAGCTACAGCACTGATGCCATTTGTCCAGCTCAACTCATTGAGATTGAAATTCAGATGAGCTTTTAACCAAACAAGCCGTGTTAAAAAAAATACTCTAGATGATCCCCAGTAAGAAATATAGAGATACTAGTATTCCTGACATGATGATAACCACTCCGTGTGTGTGTGTGTGTGTGTGTGTGTGTTTATCTGATCTATTTTTGAAGTGTTCCAGTAAGTGTTGACATATTGTTTATCAGACTTGCATCTATTGATTGATTTTTCCACCCCGCTGTCTGACCATTCTCATTGAGTAACATCAGTACACACACACACACACACACACACACACACACACACACACACACACGCACGCACACACACACACACGCAGGCAGGCAGTGAATTGACATAGTAACTTAGTGAACTTGAGCCAGTCCTTAAGGTTAGGGTGATAAGTGCCTAATCTCTCGAGTTGCATTGTGAAAGACACAAAAGTGCTCTTTGGCCATGTGGGGACCAGTGGTGGGGGGGGGGCTAGGGGTGGTTTCTAAGGCCCTAAGAGGAGGTTATCTCACTGGACTGGCCCACAGCTATAAAAGCCCCCTATGGCTGGAGCTCAAGTGTGGCCAAAGCGCTGAAGCACTAACGTTATCCGTTCAGCTGCAATCTTCCTCTTCTACTTTCTCCTCTTCTTCAGTTTGGTCTTCTTTTGGGATCGCCTACGTTCGTGTCGCTATGGGAGCAGCCTACAGTGTTGGAGAGTAAGTGGCTGTGATTGAGCTGCTGGTAGTGTACAGCGGATATGTAACATTCAGGGTTTGACACTGCTCATGGAAAACAGCTAAATCTAAGGAAAAAAATGATGTTTAATTTACAACGTATTATTGTCTTTGAATGTTTAGACAGGGTAGGAGCCTGACTATTCCAACATTAAGAGGTTTCCTAGTAGACAAAAGGATCATTTGGAGAATAGGAGGTGAATAAATGAGAAAATAGACTATTTGCCTCTTTCTGCTGTTATCCTGTGCTCATTCTGCAGTGTAATACGTGGGAGTGTGTGTGTGTGTGTGTGTGTGTGTGTGTGTGTGTTGGTTTAGTTCCTCAATTCACGCAATTGTAAGAAAAATCATTGAAATGTATTTAGATATAGATAGACTGCTTAAATCCGTATGAAAGTATCCTCGTTCTATTTCTTTTCTAATCAGGCCTTTCTCTTTTTATCTCTTCAGGGTTGATGTGCTCTACAGCTCCTTTACCCAGACTACTCCAGACATGTTCAGAAAACACAGCAAGAAGCACAGGTTCCTGGTCAGGAAGAAAAACAAACCGTCAGGGATTGACAAGATCCCTAACGCCCCCGACAACCACTCATCTCACACACAGGAGAACTGGATGGTAAGAACCCCACTGACCTGACTAGTAATGGGCCTTGGTGATTCAGAATTCAAATGTACTTTTTGAACAGCAAAGCACAAATGGGATCCAAATCATTAACGTCTGAATTGAGCCTTTCCAGGAATGGGCGTGTGTACTGAAGTTATACTATTTTGAGTATTCTCTATACTGCAGTGTGGCATTTCATGCACTCAAAGTAACACTCAGTGTTTTGAATACTATTTTACACTAGTCTGGAGTATTAGCTTACTAAATTAATTAATGAAATGTTACGTCTTGATTCTGGGGGTACTATGTAATAAGAAACATACTGTTTTGTTTGAAGGCTTATTTCCTTTGTGCATCCTCCTACGGGAATAATTACTGTGACTTACCCCAGCTGAGGTTTGTACCTATATCCTGTGCTAAATTATTTTTCAGGAGCTGTTATTGTAGATTTTGGACTGTGTGTACACAGCTTCCTCCTACCACCCTAAATGAAAATAGTTTCCTGTATGACGTAAATCACAGTTACTTCACTCAGCCAACCAATGACTAAGGTTTCCTCGGAACAGAATCAGATCCTAGCCAATCAAGAGGTAGATATAAGGGAAGGTTCATTCAGAAAGAAATCTGAGAGCAGAGCTGCAGACACAGAGAGTGTTCATAGTGCCTGACGTGATACAGAGAGAAAGCAGTAACAGACGCAAACTCAATGCTGGACAAAATGACAGTGATTTACTTCAACAAGAAATGTATTGAGCCCTATATAAAGGTATGTAGGCTATCCATTTCGCACTACGCAGGAGGAAACAATGTTGGAATTTAATTTGAATGGATTTAGCTGCATGCATGGAACACCACGAAAAGGATTTTTGTTTTACGGATATGATGATAACCACAACTTTGCAGAATGTGATATGTCCCTAGACAATAAATATTCTTATTGTTTAAAAAAACAAGTGAGAGAAATCTGACGTGTGTGTTAACAAAGTGGTGGTGTGTGTTGTTTTCCCTCCTCTTCCAGATCCTCACTTTGAAGGATTTGAAGCGCCCTAACAGTGTGTGTAGCTCCGAGGAGTCAGAGGAGCCAGAGCTATACTTTGAGCAGGACGAAGTGGAAGATATCCTTCCTGTCCTTTGTGACCCCAGCCAACTCCTTGATGAACAACACTTGAAGAGTGTGAGTTTCTGATTAAACAAAACTAAACGAGGAAGTGGGATTTTCTGAGGGGGGGGAAGAAGCATGCTAAATGAGCACTCCTTGAATCTACAGTGCATCATTGTGTTGAGTTGTTTTCACCTTTGTTGACCGTGTGATTGTATATGCTCCTCACAGTTCGCTGACCACCTGCCGGCACGGACCCAGGGGTATCCATGGCGACTAGCGTACAGCACCGCTGTCCACGGGACCAGCCTGAAGACGCTGTACAGAGAGATGTCCCAGCTGGACTGCCCCGTGCTGCTGGTCGTCAAAGACATGCACAACAAGGTGAGCGGCTTCACAAAGACGCAATTCTGTCTGTCGCTCATTCCTTGTTGGAACAAGTTTTTTCTTTATTTCTGTCTTTATTTTTTTTCATTCATTCATTCATTCAGTCCTTCATTCATTCCTTCATTAATTCGTTCACTCACTCTTTCTTTCTTTCTTTCTTTCTTTCTTTCTTTCTTTCTTTCTTTCTTTCTTGGGATTAAAGTTTAATCTGCATGCTGTGTGGGTGGCTCATGTGACTGTAACATTCTTGTCCATGTGTCTCCCTCAGGTGTTTGGAGCATTCTCCTCCGATCCCTTCAGAGTCAGCTCTGGGTGCTATGGAACTGGAGAGACCTTCCTCTACAGCTTCAGTCCTGAATTTCAGGTAAGTCAACTGAAAGAATGATTGTCGGCTGGGTGAACAATGTCACCTACTGGCCATTACTGGTAATGTCTTGACTTCTCTTGGTCAGCTTTTTGAGCTGTAAGGAAAGAGTTGAGGGGGGAAAGGCAGAGATTTTGGTGCGATCACTGAGACTGACCTCTGTTATTTTACCTCCACAGGTCTACAGGTGGAGTGGAGAGAACTACTACTTTGTCAGAGGGCATAGGGACTGTCTGCAAATAGGAGGAGGAGGGTGAGTTACACGCACCCATGCACGCACACACGCGCACACACACACACACACACACACACACACACACACACACACACACACACACACACACAAACACACCACATATACACACACCGGTTATCTGCTGTGAGCATTGTTTCCTGGTTACGTTATCACCTTTTACATCTTAGCAAATATTAAACAAACTATGGGTGCACATTTACAGTAAAACACTTGCTTCCCTTGTAACTAACACCTGGTCTCTTGCTTGATAATGAGTTTCTTCCCGAATAAACAATTCATATCATTGATAATATAAACAATTCATATCATTGATACAGCCCACGCACCTTAATTATATCAGCTGCTAAAAAATAAAATAATAAAAACAGCACCATTCATTTAAACATATCTCTTTGAAATGCTTGCCTGACCCATTCATTATTTTTTTGTGTTACCTGATCTGCGTTCAATGTACTAAGCAGTTGTTCTTCTGTTAACCTGTAGGGGGAGATTCGGGCTGTGGCTGGATGCTGATTTACACCGTGGATCCAGCTTCTCCTGTCACACCTTTCACAACCAACCACTGTCCACCCAAGAAGACTTCTTCATCCAAGACCTGGAAGTCTGGACTGTCCAGTGAACACAAAGACTTTTTAAGTGTACAAGTGGAAATACTTAAAGAAAAGTAGCAGAGCTCCATGCCCATGGATTGGAAAGCTACAAGTCTAACGTGGATGGTCTGGTTGGGCTCAGCCAGACCAGCGTGAGGACGACCTGCAGATCGGTTGGAGCTTGTTCATCGCGCTTTACTCCAAACTGGTTTGGAGCTGGTCTGTTTCACTGGTTAGAATGATTTCACTGGTTGGTTGGTGACGTTTTACACTGGTTTGATATGTCTGTGTCGCCTGGTCGAAGTCTTAAGGCTAGACATACAGCCCTGCATTCTGGGCCCCGTTGTACTATGCTGCTATTTATATACCAGACATTGTTGTCGTAGAACAGGTAGGAATACATGTTCAAATGGTTTTGGGAAAATTAGCGCTTGAATTAGCTTGTTTTTTTAATTGATGGCTGCCGTGGTATTCGTTCTAAAAATTCCGTTTTCATCACACTGTGTGAAACTTGTAATGGTAAAAAGCTATAATATCCAATTGTGATATTTGACAAATATTTATTATTTGAATGAGCACAAATCTTTTATAAACAGTTCGGGAAGGACAGGGTCCCGTTTTATTGTTTGTGCCATAAACTTGAAATTGGTGCAAAATCATTGGTCTACCATTGGCAGACAAACCACTGATGAGAATCAGTATGGACTAGTACTGAAACTCCTGCATTTCTGATTTAATTTAACCGTTTTCTTTGTTAATGGGTATTGTGTCTCTGAAGATATAAAAAAGAATATTTATGTTGTACATGTAAATGTTACAAAATACTTTTTAAATTAAGCTTTATTACGTTTAGCACATTATTTAGATTGGTATTTTAATGAAAATAGCCCAGGGAAATATTGTGTGTGCTTATTTTATATTCTTGAATGTCTGTTTTTTAATATTTCAAAGCGTGTTTGTGTTAAATGAATGTATGGTGCACAGTGCTGGCACTGTTGCAGTCTGTCTCTGTGAGCTGAGATCACCTCAAAATAAAATGCTCCACTTCCTGGTTACCTTCTCTCTGACTCACATGTTCATAAGAAAATAATCATCTCTTTATCTCTATAGCGAAGCAAAATAAACAATATACTGTATATATTTTTCATGTTTAATTATTTATCAGAGGATATAATTTTTTCCCCCAGTTGTTGCAATGACAGGATATATATGAATTACCACATCAACAAAGATTAGAAAAAACATTACAAATTACCAAATTATTAAAAAATGTTTGTCAAGATTGAAAATACTGTAAAATCTTTAAAATTTGTGCTTGGTAATAGGATATAAACCTATATAGGAAAGTTGCTCAGCAATGCAAAATAGAGAAAAGAAAGTTTTTTTTCTCATTCATCACATAGGATAAACCATCACTCTTTCTTTAAAGTGTACAGTGATGAGTCCTAAAGATATCACCAGATCAAAACGCAGGCATTTTTGACACCTCGATTGTAGACTTGACATCGACTGTAAAGAGATGTTAGCTATCAAATGTTTACAGCTAATTACAGGCATACACAAAATAGTGAAATACAACCCCCCTTGCTCTGCCAGTGATCAACTGCCCTTCTAGACATTATGTTTAAATGTGAACTTTTTATCCAAAGCGTTCAAGAAGTTATAAAAATGGTTAAAGTTTGTCCATTGAAAGTTATTTAGAAAATGATTGAACAAAGAAAACAAGCTATTTAAGCTAGCTCTTCGATTTACCTATTCAACCATATCTTGCCAATTTAATTAGGCCTACATGATGTTGAAACCAAACAATGACATTGTTATTCAACCCTGATTTTATTATAAGGCTATACAAAAGCAAAGTCACACAAAAGCTCATGTTATGGGGGTTGATGCTGAATTCAACCATTTTTATTGTTTACGCATCAAACTAAAATGTGGTGAAGAAAAAAGGAACTGGTGCAAAACTGACATTCTTAAGTTTGGTCAAAGATATCTGTGACAAGGTGGAACGTTTCCTCAAGTGAAGGGATTTTTTATGTAGGACTTATCTCTATATGGTTCTTTTGACGTGAGACATATAAAAATGCATCATGTTATCAAATCAGCTAATTTAAATCAAGGCTCGAACCAAACACATCAGTTTTATATCGGAAGTCTCTTGTCGCCACCTAGTGTCCATCCATCGATATTTCACATCGTAAATGGTTTGCTTTCCCTGCACTGACTGGATACCTTAATCGAATCAAATCACATCGACCGATCGCATTGACAGCTAGCATCCACAGTGATCAACACAAACCATGGCAGAAAGCGAAGCTACACAAACGGCTCAAATTGATATTACCAAAACAAATGTGCATCAAGGCGAAGGATATGATAAAAAATGTATATTCTGTAAGATAACCAACAAGGAAATGGGCACGGAGCTTCTGTTTTCAGTAAGTAACACTAGCTAACGTTAGCTAGGTAGTTGACACAACAAAAACAGTTGTGTTTTGTTGGTGTAAATCATGTAAGATCTGACTAGCAGACAGCACTGGCAACCAAAACGTAGACTGAGCTAGCTAGTTAGCATAGGCCGATTTTAGAGGAAACGTTGTCTGCTGAACCTATAGCAATCATACCGGCTTAATACATCCTAGATATTTAATAAAAACAAGTTATTTTACTCTTGTTACAGGATGAAGAGGTGTCCTGTTTCAGAGATATCAAACCAGGTGCCCCCCACCATTACCTGGTGGTGCCTTCAAAACATGTTGGTAACTGCAAGTCACTTGGAAAGGAACATATTCCATTAGGTATGAGTTTAACTAGATAAATAAGAAAGTCCACATTAAAAATGGTCTGGATTCTGATTGTACCCTCTTATATGACACGTGGGATAAAGTATTGTTTTAAATTGTTTTCCTAGCATCCTCCAGTCTGCTATTTTACTGTTTAACCAGTTGCCTGTAGTAGCTGCATTGTAGTTGGCTAGATTTATGTTGTTCCATAGCTGTGAGGTTTATACCTGTCCAGGTGCTATGAGATCTTGCAGTCTCTTTAAGTCGTACCTGAATAGCTCCCTTGGCCTGGGGTCGGAACGATGTCAACCTTTTCATCAACATTATTTTCCTACGTAATTATACAGTATGTGTTATGTTGATGGCTCGATGTGCAATGTTATTGTCCATCTGCACAGTAGAGGTCGCTTCCTAATTCAAATGCAACTGTTAGTTTTGTCTCCTATTTAAAAAAAGATGTACATAACTATACGGTAAACAGAAACAAACAAACCAACAAACATCTACTTTGCTATGCAGTGTCCTAGACATCATGTTTTCTGAAGGTTGCATTTATATATATATATATATATATATATATATATATATATATAATTAATCATAACCTCTCCTCTGTATTTCAATATTGTCTTAACAAATCATAATGTTATAGTAAGAAATATGTAGCATATGCCAAATATACCACCCTACCAAATTGACCTCCCTGTTGTTTTCATCATTGTCTGACCAGAAGCCTCTGCTGTGGTTTTGTCTCCCCCTAGTGGAAAGGATGGTGCAGACCGGGAAGGAGATGCTGCAGAAAAATAACATGACGGACCTTAACGATGTCAGGTACAAATGGGACAATCCCAGGTCTAAAACCACCTAGCAGCCTAACAGTTGTTGACCCTGAATGGATGATTAAAACCACTAGAGATCAAAGAGTCAACTTCACTTGGTTAGGAGAGGGGTCAAAGAGTAAACCCGGTTAGGAGAGGGGTCAGAGAGTCAAAACCAGCGCTATACCTTTTGGAAATGTTGACCCAGATTTACAGCTTGGACAAGCACAACTTCAGTCAGTGGAGCGTGTAGATTAAACGTGTCCCTTTCTAGCTTTCCCTTCTATTTAATTATG